>CADEHL010001323.1:0-95000 GCA_902827135.1 Harpagifer antarcticus
AGGGGATTATTGTAAGTAGTTATAGTTTGCATTTCTTGAATGTTGTATTATGTTTGAATATCATTTCTTTATACAACTAACAACATCGGGAAAGATTGCGGTTTAGATAGAAATAGAGGTAGGCAGGTGGGAAGTAAATATTAGTTGTGTTAAGACAAGAACGTACTCTAATCTGGATAACTATGCTCATCTCTGAGGGTGTCTGCGTGGTCTACTCTAAGGTACCCTTAACCTGGAAAAGGCTCTCAGTAGTTGTATAAGGGTTTGATATTTATATGAGTGAAAAAACCCTAAGGTACTTTCATTAGGACATATCTTAGTTTTTGATATCCACCATCGTTCCTGTCCCCAAAAAAACAAAAATCACCAGCCTCAACGACCAGTAGCACTCACCTCCATCATCATGAAGTGCTTTGAGCGGTTAGTCAAAACCTTCATCACCTCCTCTCCCTGACTCTCTGGACCCCCTGCAGTTTGCCTACAGAGCAAACAGGTCCACAGACGACGCCATAGCCCACACCATCCACACTGCCCTCTCACACCTGGACCAGAGGAACACATATGTGAGAATGCTGTTCTTGATTACAGTTCAGCATTCAACACCATTGTGCCCTCCAAGCTGGTTATCAAGCTCAGAGACCTCAGGCTGAACAGCGCC
This sequence comes from Harpagifer antarcticus, assembly GCA_902827135.1. Taxonomy (NCBI): domain Eukaryota; kingdom Metazoa; phylum Chordata; class Actinopteri; order Perciformes; family Harpagiferidae; genus Harpagifer; species Harpagifer antarcticus. Next base: position 659 of record CADEHL010001323.1, read on the forward strand.
CTCTGTGACTGGATCCTGAACTTCCTGACGGGCGGACCCCAGGCAGTGCGGGTGGGAAACATCACATCCTCCACCCTGATCCTCAACACCGGAGCCCCTCAAGGCTGCGTGCTCAGCCCTCTCCTCTACTCCCTGTTCACTCACAACTGCGTGGCCACACACAGCTCCAACACCATCGTGAAGTTTGCTGACGACATGACCTTCATCGGCCAGATCACTGACGGCAACGGGACGGCGTACAGAGAGGAGGTCGAAAACCTGACATCTTGGTGCCAGGATATCAACCTCCATCTCAACGTCAGCAAAACCAAGGAGCTGATTGTGGATTACAGGAAGCAGCAGAGAGAGGGACATGCCCCCATCACCATCAATGGTACTACGGTGGAGAGAGTCAGCAGCTTCAGGTTCCTCGGGTCCACATCACTGAGGACCTGACATGGACTCTTCACTGAGGACCTGACATGGACTCTTCACTGAGGACCTGACATGGACTCTTCACTGAGGACCTGACATGGACTCATCACTGAGGACCTGACATGGACTCTTCACTGAGGACCTGACATGGACTCTTCACTGAGGACCTGACATGGACTCTTCACTGAGGACATTACATTGCATTTAGCTGACGCTTTTATCCAAAGCGACTTACAATAAGTACATACGACCAGGAAGACACAGCCCAGAAGAAAACAGAATCATATAAGTACATCAGGTTTCATAGAGCCAAACATTTCAAGTGCTACTCAGCTGGCTATAGATAAGCCAGTCCTATGTTAGTATATAAGTGCTTTGTTAGTAAGTCTATCGGTCGAAGTGGAGTCGAAAGAGATGAGTTTTTTGAGAAGGTTGAAGACCAGACGAGCCGCTGCATTCTGGAAGAGCTGCAGAGGTCGGATGGCACATGCAGGTAGACCAGCCAGGAGGGAGTTGCAATAGTCTAGGCGTGAGGTGACGAGAGCCTGGACCAGAACCTGGGTGGCTTTCTGGGTCAGCTGGGGACGAATCTTCCTGATGTTGTACAGCGTATATCTGCAGCAACGGGTTGTAGCAGCGATGTTTGCAGTGAAGGACAGGTTGTTATCTAGGGTCACACCCAGATTCCTTGCCGTCTGAGTCGGGGAAACAACAGAGGTGCCGATGATGATTGTCAGGTCAAGAGTGGGACAATCTTTTCCCAGAAGGAAAAGCAGTTCAGTCTTGTCAAGGTTGAGCTAGAGGTGATGAGCAGACATCCACTGAGAGATGTCAGCTAGACAAGCAGAGATGCGTGCGACGACCTGAGTTTCTGAGCGGGGAAAGGACAGAATTAATTGGGTGTCGTCAGCGTAGCAGTGGTATGAAAAACCATGCGGGCTAATGACCGACCCGAACGAGTTTTGTGTACAGGGAGAAAAGGAGGGGACCAAGAACAGAGCCCTGAGGGACCCCTGTAGTTAATTGACAAGGGTCGGACTCAGACCCTCTCCAAGTTACCCTGTAGGTACGGTCTTTGAGGTATGAGGCGAGGAGGGAAAGTGCAGAGCCTGAAACTCCACTGAGGACCTGACATGGACTCATCACTGAGGACCTGACATGGACTCATCACCGAGGACCTGACATGGACTCTTCACTGAGGACCTGACATGGACTCTTCACTGAGGACCTGACATGGACTCTTCACTGAGGACCTGACATGGACTCATCACTGAGGACCTGACATGGACTCATCACTGAGGACCTGACATGGACTCTTCACTGAGGACCTGACATGGACTCTTCACTGAGGACCTGACACGGACTCTTCACTGAGGAGCCTGACATGGACTCTTCACTGAGGACCTGACATGGACTCATCACTGAGGACCTGACATGGACTCATCACCGAGGACCTGACATGGACTCTTCACTGAGGACCTGACATGGACTCTTCACTGAGGACCTGACATGGACTCTTCACTGAGGACCTGACATGGACTCCTTACACTAACACCACCACCCAAAGAGCTCAACAGCGGCTCTTCTTCCTCCACAGGCTAAGGAGGTTCAACATGGACTCCAGGACTCTGCAACTTCTACAGGTGCACCATAGAGAGGACCCTGACCTTCTACAGGTGCCCCATAGAGAGGATCCTGACCTTCTACAGGTGCTCCAGAGAGAGCATCCTAACTGGCTGCATCACGGCCTGGTACAGCAGCTGCACCGCCCTCAACCGTAAGGCTTTACAGAGGGTGGTGAAAACTGCACAGCACATCACCAGGACGGAGCTGCCATCCATGGAGGACCTTTACTCCCAGCGGCTCAGGAAGAAATCCCTCTGGATTATCAAAGACCCCCATCACCCCGGCAGCAAACTGTTCAGTCTGCTGCCGTCTGGCAGGCGGTACCGCAGCATCCGGACTAAAACCACCAGACTCAGAGACAGCTTCATCCCACAGGCCAGAAGACTGTTAAACAGAAACTGCTGAAACAACATCCATCTGCTACTTAGAAATGATGTATCTATTATCTAACATATCATTCCAATAACTTGCATATAGACTCGTATTGCACTATTGCACTTTTTAAAACTATTTTTCTTTTTGTATTTACTTTTTAATATTTACTTGCACTATATTGTTCTGTTTATCTGTTTTATTGTGTTGCACTGTTGGAGGAGCCTGTGACCTAAGATTTTCATCGACATAACTATCTGTAGCTTTGTCCGTATGACAAATAAAGAACCTTGAACCTTGAACCTTGTGGCAGCAGAGCTCTCACCATGTCCAATAAGAAGAACCAGATCCTAAACTCTGGCTATCGTTGACCCTACAGTAATACAATATGCTTCTCATACCGGAGACAGGTGTTCACTGAAGACAGGAGAGCAGGATATGATTGGTTGTTCATCGTCACATGACAAGCGGTGCGCACTGCCTTGTCCAAAGTGATACTACTTTGGACTAAGGACACAGCCTTGTCTACATTGACAAAACTAAACATGTGATAGTCACCCTAAGCATACAGCAATATTATTTTTCCTCAGAAGAAGAAGAAGAACCGAAAAACCCCTGCCCTTCCTACTCAGTAAATAAGATCACAACTTTCATGCCAACCATTAACAGAAAATGAGATGTTGTTCTGAAAGCTGTTTCAAATCAAATGTATAATTGATACAGACTCAAACATTAAGTTAGAGTCATACAGTATGTCTTGTTAACGAGCTGAGAGTCTACAACAAGCTTCATGTTGTTATTCTTGACAATGTTTTAGCATTTACACATAAAGATCACGAGTCATGTTTATCAAGAAACAGGAACTCAAGCTTGATCATGGGGACCTTTCTTATCTGGTCTCACTCTTCCCACTTAGTAAATACCGAACACACATTTTCATGCAAGTATTTGAATGGTTTGAAGGTATTTCAAGGGGATTATTGTAAGTAGTTATAGTTTGCATTTTCTTGAATGTTGTATTATGTTTGAATATCATTTCTTATACAACTAACAACATAGGGAAAGATTGCGGTTTAGATAGAATAGAGGTAGGCAGGTGGGAAAGTAAAATATTAGCTGTGTTAAGACAGAGAACGTACTCTAATCTGGATAAACTATGCTCATCTCTGAGGGTGTCTGCTTGGTCTACTCTAAGGTACCCTTAACCTGGAAAGGGCTCTCAGTTAGTTGTATAAGGGTTAATATTTATATGAGTGAAAAAACCCCTAAGGTACTTTCATTAGGACATATCTTAGTTTTTGATATTAGCTTGGTTTTCTTTGATGTTCTGTTATATGCAGGGTGTGGTGATTACTTTCACAAGTACCGGAGCGAACCTATGATTTTGAAGCTTATGTAACTACTATCCAGAGGTGGGAGAAGTACTCAGAACTTGTACTTAAGTCAAAGTAAAGTAACAGCGTGTATGCATACTCTGTTACAGTAAAAGTCCTGCATTTAAGTTACTCAAGTTAATAGAAAAGTAGTAGCATCAAAATATAAATAAATATAAACAGTCCAGACAGAATGGCCAAGCGTGGTCAGTTAATAAGATAACTAATGAATACATGTGTAATTCTTACAGTACCTGCTGTCCACAGCTAACAGTATGAGAACGCTCCTTCACTGAATGAACTCCTACAGCTAAAACACATTTCAGTGCAAACCCTGTTGCGTAACAGTAAGTTCAAAACTATGTGACCATCTACCCTACGAAAGACAATACATATCATTTGTAATTTAAAAAAGGGCCACTTCCTTTTTGTTAAAAACCTTATCCTCAACCGACTGCATTCTTTTTGAATAAGTATCGAAATGGCAGTATCTTGATGTTAAATCTGTCTTTGTGTAGAAGTGCATTCTGTCTCTGTTTTAAACAGGGCAGATGTGTGCAGATCCTTTAAACCCACACAAGGCTCCTGGACCTGATGGCATCCCTGGCCGTGTTCTCAGGGTGTGTGCAGTTTCGGCTGGCAGAGGTGTTCACAGGCATCTTCAACAGGTCCCGCTGCCAGTCTGTAGTCCCCACATGCTTCAAACACTCCACCATCGTCCTGTTCCCCAAAAATCAAAAATCACCAGCCTCAACGACTACCGCCCAGTAGCACTCACCCTCCATCATCATGAAGTGCTTTGAGCGGTAGTCAAAACCTTCATCACCCTCCCTCCCTCCCTGACTCTCTGGACCCCCTGCGTTTGCCTACAGAGCAAACAGGTCCACAGACGACGCCATAGCACCACACCATCCACACTGCCCTCTCACACCTGGACCAGAGGAACACATGTGTGAGAATGCTGTTCATTGATTACAGTTCAGCATTCAATACCATTGTGCCCTCCAAGCTGGTCATCAAGCTCAGAGACCTCGGGCTGAACAGCGCCCTCTGTGACTGGATATCCTGAACTTTCTGACGGGCAGGACTCCAGGCAGTGCGGGTGGGAAACATCACATCCTCCACCCTGATCCTCAACACCGGAGCCCCTCAAGGCTGCGTGCTCAGCCCTCTCCTCTACTCCCTGTTCACTCACGACTGCGTGGGCCACACACAGCTCCAACACCATCGTGAAGTTGCTGACGACATGACCTTCATCGGCCAGATCACTGACGGCACGGGACGGCGTACAGAGAGGAGGTCGAAAACCTGACATCTTGGTGCCAGGATATCAACCTCCATCTCAAACGTCAGCAAAACCAAGGAGCTGATTGTGGATTACAGGAAGCAGCAGAGAGAGGGACACGCCCCCATCGCCATCAATGGAACTACGGTGGAGAGAGTCAGCAGCTTCAGGTTCCTCGGGGTCCACATCACTGAGGACCTGACATGGACTCTTCACTGAGGACCTGACATGGACTCTTCACTAGAGACTGACAGGACTACTGAGGACCTGACTGGACTCTTCACTGAGCTGAGGACCTGACATGGACTCTTCACTGAGGACCTGACATGGACTCTTCACTGAGGACATTACATTACATTACATTGCATTTAGCTGACGCTTTTGTCCAAAGCGACTTACCAATAAGTACATACGCCAGGAAGACACAGCCCAGAAGAAAAACAGAATCATATAAGTACCTCAGGTTTCATAGAGCCAAACATTTCAAGTGTACTCAGCTGGCTATAGATAAGCCAGTCTATGTTAGTATATAAGTGCTTTGTTAGTAAGTCTATCGGTCGAAGTGGAGTCGAAAGAGATGAGTTTTTTGAGAAGGTTGCAAGACCAGACGAGCCGCTGCATTCTGGATGAGCCTGCAGAGGTCGGATGGCACATGCAGGTAGACCAGCCAGGAGGGAGTGCAATAGTCTAGGCGTGAGGTGACGAGAGCCTGGACCAGAACCTGGGTGCTTTCTGTGTCAGCTGGGGACGAATCTTCCTGATGTTGTACAGCGTATATCTGCAGCAACGGGTTGTAGCAGCGATGTTTGCAGTGAAGGACAGTTGTTATCTAGGGTCACACCCAGATTCCTTGCCGTCTGAGTCGGGGAAACAACAGAGGTGCCGATGATGATTGTCAGGTCAAGAGTGGGACAATCTTTTCCCAGAAAGAAAAGCAGTTCAGTCTTGTCAAGGTTGAGCTAGAGGTGATGAGCAGACATCCACTGAGAGATGTCAGCTAGACAAGCAGAGATGCGTGCGACGACCTGAGTTTCTGAGCGGGGAAAGGACAGAATTAATTGGGTGTCGTCAGCGTAGCAGTGGTATGAAAAACCATGCAGGCTAATGACCGACCCGAACGAGTTTGTGTACAGGGAGAAAAGGAGGGGACCAAGAACAGAGCCCTGAGGGACCCCTGTAGTTAATTGACAAGGGTCGGACTCAGACCCTCTCCAAGTTACCCTGTAGGTACGGTCTTTGAGGTATGAGGCGAGGAGGGAAAGTGCAGAGCCTGAAACTCCACTGAGGACCTGACATGGACTCATCACTGAGGACCTGACATGGACTCATCACCGAGGACCTGACATGGACTCTTCACTGAGGACCTGACATGGACTCTGCACTGAGGACCTGACATGGACTCATCACTGAGGACCTGACATGGACTCATCACCGAGGACCTGACATGGACTCTTCACTGAGGACCTGACATGGACTCCTTACACTAACACCACCACCCAAAGAGCTCAACAGCGGCTCTTCTTCCTCCACAGGCTAAGGAGGTTCAACATGGACTCCAGGACTCTGCAACTTCTACAGGTGCACCATAGAGAGGACCCTGACCTTCTACAGGTGCCCCATAGAGAGGATCCTGACCTTCTACAGGTGCTCCATAGAGAGCATCCTAACTGGCTGCATCACGGCCTGGTACAGCAGCTGCACCGCCCTCAACCGTAAGGCTTTACAGAGGGTGGTGAAAACTGCACAGCACATCACCAGGACGGAGCTGCCATCCATGGAGGACCTTTACTCCCAGCGGCTCAGGAAGAAATCCCTCTGGATTATCAAAGACCCCCATCACCCCAGCAGCAAACTGTTCAGTCTGCTGCCGTCTGGCAGGCGGTACCGCAGCATCCGGACTAAAACCACCAGACTCAGAGACAGCTTCATCCCACAGGCCAGAAGACTGTTAAACAGAACTGCTGAAACAACATCCATCTGCTACTTAGAAATGATGTATCTATTATCTAACATATCATTCCAATAACTTGCATATAGACTCGTATTGCACTATTGCACTTTTTAAAACTATTTTTCTTTTTGTATTTACTTTTTAATATTTACTTGCACTATATTGTTCTGTTTATCTGTTTTATTGTGTTGCACTGTTGGAGGAGCCTGTGACCTAAGATTTTCATCGACATAACTATCTGTAGCTTTGTCCGTATGACAAATAAAGAACCTTGAACCTTGAACCTTGAACCTTGTGGCAGCAGAGCTCTCACCATGTCCAATAAGAGGAACCAGATCCTAAACTCTGGCTATCGTTGACCCTACAGTAATACAATATGCTTCTCATACCGGAGACAGGTGTTCACTGAAGACAGGAGAGCAGGATATGATTGGTTGTTCATCGTCACATGACAAGCGGTGCGCACTAACTTGTCCAAAAGTGATACTACTTTGGACTAAGGACACAGCCTTGTCTACATTGACAAAACTAAACATGTGATCGTCACCCTAAGCATACAGCAAATATTATTTTTCCTCAGAAGAAGAAGAAGAACCGAAAAACCCCTGCCCTTCCTACTCAGTAAATAAAGATCACAACTTTCATGCCAACCATTAACAGAAAATGAGATGTTGTTCTGAAAGCTGTTTCAAATTAAATGTATAATTGATACAGACTCAAACATTAAGTTAGAGTCACACAGTATGTCTTGTTAACGAGCTGAGAGTCTACAACAAGCTTCATGTTGTTATTCCTGACAATGTTTAGCATTTACACATAAAGATCACGAGTCATTGTTTATCAAGAAACAGGAACTCAAGCTTGATCATGGGGAACTTTCTTATCTGGTCTCACTCTTCCCACTTAGTAAATACAGAACACACATTTTCATGCAAGTATTTGAATGGTTTTGAAGGTATTTCAAGGGGATTATTGGAAGTAGTTATAGTTTGCATTTCTTGAATGTTGTATTATGTTTGAATATCATTTCTTTATACAACTAACAACATAGGGAAAGATTGCGGTTTAGATAGAAATAGAGGTAGGCAGGTGGGAAAGTAAATATTAGCTGTTTTAAGACAGAGAACGTACTCTAATCTGGATAACTATGCTCATCTCTGAGGGTGTCTGCTTGGTCTACTCTAAGGTACCCTTAACCTGGAAAAGGCTCTCAGTAGTTGTATAAGGGTTTGATATTTATATGAGAGTGAAAAAACCCTAAGGTACTTTCATTAGGACATATCTTATTTTTTGATATCCACCATCGTTCCTGTCCCCAAAAAAACAAAAATCACCAGCCTCAACGACTACCGCCCAGTAGCACTCACCTCCATCATTATGAAGTGCTTTGAGCGGTTAGTCAAAACCTTCATCACCTCCACCCTCCCTGACTCTCTGGACCCCCTGCAGTTTGCCTACAGAGCAAACAGGTCCACAGACGACGCCATAGCCCTCACCATCCACACTGCCCTCTCACACCTGGACCAGAGGAACACATATGTGAGAATGCTGTTCATTGATTACAGTTCAGCATTCAATACCATTGTGCCCTCCAAGCTGGTCATCAAGCTCAGAGAGCTCGGGCTGAACAGCGCCCTCTGTGACTGGATCCTGAACTTCCTGACGGGCGGACCCCAGGCAGTGCGGGTGGGAAACATCACATCCTCCAACCTGATCCTCAACACCGGAGCCCCTCAAGGCTGCGTGCTCAGCCCTCTCCTCTACTCCCTGTTCACTCACAACCGCGTGGCCACACACAGCTCCAACACCATCGTGAAGTTTGCTGACGACATGACCTTCATCGGCCAGATCACTGACGGCAACGGGACGGCGTACAGAGAGGAGGTCGAAAACCTGACATCTTGGTGCCAGGATATCAACCTCCATCTCAACGTCAGCAAAACCAAGGAGCTGATTGTGGATTACAGGAAGCAGCAGAGAGAGGGACACGCCCCCATCGCCATCAATGGAACTACGGTGGAGAGAGTCAGCAGCTTCAGGTTCCTCGGGGTCCACATCACTGAGGACCTGACATGGACTCTTCACTGAGGACCTGACATGGACTCTTCACTGAGGACCTGACATGGACTCTTCACTGAGGACCTGACATGGACTCTTCACTGAGGACCTGACATGGACTCTTCACTGAGGACATTACATTACATTACATTGCATTTAGCTGACGCTTTTGTCCAAAGCGACTTACAATAAGTACATACGACCAGGAAGACACAGCTCAGAAGAAAAACAGAATCATATAAGTACATCAGGTTTCATAGAGCCAAACATTTCAAGTGCTACTCAGCTGGCTATAGATAAGCCAGTCCTATGTTAGTATATAAGTGCTTTGTTAGTAAGTCTATCGGTCGAAGTGGAGTCGAAAGAGATGAGTTTTTTGAGAAGGTTGAAGACCAGACGAGCCGCTGCATTCTGGATGAGCTGCAGAGGTCGGATGGCACATGCAGGTAGACCAGCCAGGAGGGAGTTGCAATAGTCTAGGCGTGAGGTGACGAGAGCCTGGACCAGAACCTGGGTGGCTTTCTGGGTCAGCTGGGGACGAATCTTCCTGATGTTGTACAGCGTATATCTGCAGCAACGGGTTGTAGCAGCGATGTTTGCAGTGAAGGACAGGTTGTTATCTAGGGTCACACCCAGATTCCTTGCCGTCTGAGTCGGGGGAAACAACAGAGGTGCCGATGATGATTGTCAGGTCAAGAGTGGGACAATCTTTTCCCAGAAGGAAAAGCAGTTCAGTCTTGTCAAGGTTGAGCTAGAGGTGATGAGCAGACATCCACTGAGAGATGTCAGCTAGACAAGCAGAGATGCGTGCGACGACCTGAGTTTCTGAGCGGGGAAAGGACAGAATTAATTGGGTGTCGTCAGCGTAGCAGTGGTATGAAAAACCATGCGGGCTAATGACCGACCCGAACGAGTTTGTGTACAGGGAGAAAAGGAGGGGACCAAGAACAGAGCCCTGAGGGACCCCTGTAGTTAATTGACAAGGGTCGGACTCAGACCCTCTCCAAGTTACCCTGTAGGTACGGTCTTTGAGGTATGAGGCGAGGAGGGAAAGTGCAGAGCCTGAAACTCCACTGAGGACCTGACATGGACTCATCACTGAGGACCTGACATGGACTCATCACCGAGGACCTGACATGGACTCTTCACTGAGGACCTGACATGGACTCTTCACTGAGGACCTGACATGGACTCTTCACTGAGGACCTGACATGGACTTTTCACTGAGGACCTGACATGGACTCATCACTGAGGACCTGACACGGACTCTTCACTGAGGACCTGACATGGACTCTTCACTGAGGACCTGACATGGACTCTTCACCGAGGACCTGACATGGACTCTTCACTGAGGACCTGACATGGACTCTTCACTGAGGACCTGACATGGACTCTTCACTGAGGACCTGATATGGACTCCTTACACTAACACCACCACCCAAAGAGCTCAACAGCGGCTCTTCTTCCTCCACAGGCTAAGGAGGTTCAACATGGACTCCAGGACTCTGCAACTTCTACAGGTGCACCATAGAGAGGACCCTGACCTTCTACAGGTGCCCCATAGAGAGGATCCTGACCTTCTACAGGTGCTCCATAGAGAGCATCCTAACTGGCTGCATCACGGCCTGGTACAGCAGCTGCACCGCCCTCAACCGTAAGGCTTTACAGAGGGTGGTGAAAACTGCACAGCACATCACCAGGACGGAGCTGCCATCCATGGAGGACCTTTACTCCCAGCGGCTCAGGAAGAAATCCCTCTGGATTATCAAAGACCCCCATCACCCCAGCAGCAAACTGTTCAGTCTGCTGCCGTCTGGCAGGCGGTACCGCAGCATCCGGACTAAAACCACCAGACTCAGAGACAGCTTCATCCCACAGGCCAGAAGACTGTTAAACAGAACTGCTGAAACAACATCCATCTGCTACTTAGAAATGATGTATCTATTATCTAACATATCATTCCAATAACTTGCATATAGACTCGTATTGCACTATTGCACTTTTTAAAACTATTTTTCTTTTTGTATTTACTTTTTAATGTTTACTTGCACTATATTGTTCTGTTTATCTGTTTTATTGTGTTGCACTGTTGGAGGAGCCTGTGACCTAAGATTTTCATCGACATAACTATCTGTAGCTTTGTCCGTATGACAAATAAAGAACCTTGAACCTTGAACCTTGAACCTTGTGGCAGCAGAGCTCTCACCATGTCCAATAAGAGGAACCAGATCCTAAACTCTGGCTATCGTTGACCCTACAGTAATATAATATGCTTCTCATACCGGAGACAGGTGTTCACTGAAGACAGGAGAGCAGGATATGATTGGTTGTTCATCGTCACATGACAAGCGGTGCGCACTGCCTTGTCCAAAAGTGATACTACTTTGGACTAAGGACACAGCCTTGTCTACATTGACAAAACTAAACATGTGATCGTCACCCTAAGCATACAGCAAATATTATTTTTCCTCAGAAGAAGAAGAAGAACCGAAAAAACCCCTGCCCTTCCTACTCAGTAAATAAAGATCACAACTTTCATGCCAACCATTAACAGAAAATGAGATGTTGTTCTGAAAGCTGTTTCAAATCAAATGTATAATTGATACAGACTCAAACATTAAGTTAGAGTCATACAATATGTCTTGTTAACGAGCTGAGAGTCTACAACAAGCTTCATGTTGTTATTCTTGACAATGTTTAGCATTTACACATAAAGATCACGAGTCATTGTTTATCAAGAAACAGGAACTCAAGCTTGATCATGGGGAACTTTCTTATCTGGTCTCACTCTTCCCACTTAGTAAATACAGAACATACATTTTCATGCAAGTTTTTTAATGGTTTTGAAGGTATTTCAAGGGGATTATTGTAAGTAGTTATAGTTTGCATTTCTTGAATGTTGTATTATGTTTGAATATCATTTCTTTATACAACTAACAACATCGGGAAAGATTGCGGTTTAGATAGAAATAGAGGTAGGCAGGTGGGAAAGTAAATATTAGTTGTGTTAAGACAAAGAACGTACTCTAATCTGGATAACTATGCTCATCTCTGAGGGTGTCTGCGTGGTCTACTCTAAGGTACCCTTAACCTGGAAAAGGCTCTCAGTAGTTGTATAAGGGTTTGATATTTATATGAGTGAAAAAACCCTAAGGTACTTTCATTAGGACATATCTTAGTTTTTGATATCCACCATCGTTCCTGTCCCCAAAAAAACAAAAATCACCAGCCTCAACGACCAGTAGCACTCACCTCCATCATCATGAAGTGCTTTGAGCGGTTAGTCAAAACCTTCATCACCTCCTCTCTCCCTGACTCTCTGGACCCCCTGCAGTTTGCCTACAGAGCAAACAGGTCCACAGACGACGCCATAGCCCACACCATCCACACTGCCCTCTCACACCTGGACCAGAGGAACACATATGTGAGAATGCTGTTCCTTGATTACAGTTCAGCATTCAACACCATTGTGCCCTCCAAGCTGGTTATCAAGCTCAGAGACCTCAGGCTGAACAGCGCCCTCTGTGACTGGATCCTGAACTTCCTGACGGGCGGACCCCAGGCAGTGCGGGTGGGAAACATCACATCCTCCACCCTGATCCTCAACACCGGAGCCCCTCAAGGCTGCGTGCTCAGCCCTCTCCTCTACTCCCTGTTCACTCACGACTGCGTGGCCACACACAGCTCCAACACCATCGTGAAGTTTGCTGACGACATGACCTTCATCGGCCAGATCACTGACGGCAACGGGACGGCGTACAGAGAGGAGATCGAAAACCTGACATCTTGGTGCCAGGATATCAACCTCCATCTCAACGTCAGCAAAACCAAGGAGCTGATTGTGGATTACAGGAAGCAGCAGAGAGAGGGACATGCCCCCATCACCATCAATGGTACTACGGTGGAGAGAGTCAGCAGCTTCAGGTTCCTCAGGGTCCACATCACTGAGGACCTGACATGGACTCTTCACTGAGGACCTGACATGGACTCTTCACTGAGGACCTGACATGGACTCTTCACTGAGGACCTGACATGGACTCATCACTGAGGACCTGACATGGACTCTTCACTGAGGACCTGACATGGACTCTTCACTGAGGACCTGACATGGACTCTTCACTGAGGACATTACATTGCATTTAGCTGACGCTTTTATCCAAAGCGACTTACAATAAGTACATACGACCAGGAAGACACAGCCCAGAAGAAAAACAGAATCATATAAGTACATCAGGTTTCATAGAGCCAAACATTTCAAGTGCTACTCAGCTGGCTATAGATAAGCCAGTCCTATGTTAGTATATAAGTGCTTTGTTAGTAAGTCTATCGGTCGAAGTGGAGTCGAAAGAGATGAGTTTTTTGAGAAGGTTGAAGACCAGACGAGCCGCTGCATTCTGGAAGAGCTGCAGAGGTCGGATGGCACATGCAGGTAGACCAGCCAGGAGGGAGTTGCAATAGTCTAGGCGTGAGGTGACGAGAGCCTGGACCAGAACCTGGGTGGCTTTCTGGGTCAGCTGGGGACGAATCTTCCTGATGTTGTACAGCGTATATCTGCAGCAACGGGTTTGTAGCAGCGATGTTTGCAGTGAAGGACAGGTTGTTATCTAGGGTCACACCCAGATTCCTTGCCGTCTGAGTCGGGGAAACAACAGAGGTGCCGATGATGATTGTCAGGTCAAGAGTGGGACAATCTTTTCCCAGAAGGAAAAGCAGTTCAGTCTTGTCAAGGTTGAGCTAGAGGTGATGAGCAGACATCCACTGAGAGATGTCAGCTAGACAAGCAGAGATGCGTGCGACGACCTGAGTTTCTGAGCGGGGAAAGGACAGAATTAATTGGGTGTCGTCAGCGTAGCAGTGGTATGAAAAACCATGCGGGCTAATGACCGACCCGAACGAGTTTGTGTACAGGGAGAAAAGGAGGGGACCAAGAACAGAGCCCTGAGGGACCCCTGTAGTTAATTGACAAGGGTCGGACTCAGACCCTCTCCAAGTTACCCTGTAGGTACGGTCTTTGAGGTATGAGGCGAGGAGGGAAAGTGCAGAGCCTGAAACTCCACTGAGGACCTGACATGGACTCATCACTGAGGACCTGACATGGACTCATCACCGAGGACCTGACATGGACTCTTCACTGAGGACCTGACATGGACTCTTCACTGAGGACCTGACATGGACTCTTCACTGAGGACCTGACATGGACTCATCACTGAGGACCTGACATGGACTCATCACTGAGGACCTGACATGGACTCTTCACTGAGGACCTGACATGGACTCATCACTGAGGACCTGACACGGACTCATCACTGAGGACCTGACATGGACTCTTCACTGAGGACCTGACATGGACTCTTCACTGAGGACCTGACATGGACTCATCACTGAGGACCTGACACGGACTCATCACTGAGGACCTGACATGGACTCTTCACTGAGGACCTGACATGGACTCTTCACTGAGGACCTGACATGGACTCATCACCGAGGACCTGACATGGACTCTTCACTGAGGACCTGACATGGACTCTTCACTGAGGACCTGACATGGACTCTTCACTGAGGACCTGACATGGACTCCTTACACTAACACCACCACCCAAAGAGCTCAACAGCGGCTCTTCTTCCTCCACAGGCTAAGGAGGTTCAACATGGACTCCAGGACTCTGCAACTTCTACAGGTGCACCATAGAGAGGACCCTGACCTTCTACAGGTGCCCCATAGAGAGGATCCTGACCTTCTACAGGTGCTCCAGAGAGAGCATCCTAACTGGCTGCATCACGGCCTGGTACAGCAGCTGCACCGCCCTCAACCGTAAGGCTTTACAGAGGGTGGTGAAAACTGCACAGCACATCACCAGGACGGAGCTGCCATCCATGGAGGACCTTTACTCACAGCGGCTCAGGAAGAAATCCCTCTGGATTATCAAAGACCCCCATCACCCCAGCAGCAAACTGTTCAGTCTGCTGCCGTCTGGCAGGCGGTACCGCAGCATCCGGACTAAAACCACCAGACTCAGAGACAGCTTCATCCCACAGGCCAGAAGACTGTTAAACAGAACTGCTGAAACAACATCCATCTGCTACTTAGAAATGATGTATCTATTATCTAACATATCATTCCAATAACTTGCATATAGACTCGTATTGCACTATTGCACTTTTTAAAACTATTTTTCTTTTTGTATTTACTTTTAATATTTACTTGCACTATATTGTTCTGTTTATCTGTTTTATTGTGTTGCACTGTTGGAGGAGCCTGTGACCTAAGATTTTCATCGACATAACTATCTGTAGCTTTGTCCGTATGACAAATAAAGAACCTTGAACCTTGAACCTTGTGGCAGCAGAGCTCTCACCATGTCCAATAAGAAGAACCAGATCCTAAACTCTGGCTATCGTTGACCCTACAGTAATACAATATGCTTCTCATACCGGAGACAGGTGTTCACTGAAGACAGGAGAGCAGGATATGATTGGTTGTTCATCGTCACATGACAAGCGGTGCGCACTGCCTTGTCCAAAAGTGATACTACTTTGGACTAAGGACACAGCCTTGTCTACATTGACAAAACTAAACATGTGATCGTCACCCTAAGCATACAGCAAATATTATTTTTCCTCAGAAGAAGAAGAAGAACCGAAAAACCCCTGCCCTTCCTACTCAGTAAATAAAGATCACAACTTTCATGCCAACCATTAACAGAAAATGAGATGTTGTTCTGAAAGCTGTTTCAAATCAAATGTATAATTGATACAGACTCAAACATTAAGTTAGAGTCATACAGTATGTCTTGTTAACGAGCTGAGAGTCTACAACAAGCTTCATGTTGTTATTCTTGACAATGTTTAGCATTTACACATAAAGATCACGAGTCATTGTTTATCAAGAAACAGGAACTCAAGCTTGATCATGGGGAACTTTCTTATCTGGTCTCACTCTTCCCACTTAGTAAATACAGAACACACATTTTCATGCAAGTATTTGAATGGTTTTGAAGGTATTTCAAGGGGATTATTGTAAGTAGTTATAGTTTGCATTTCTTGAATGTTGTATTATGTTTGAATATCATTTCTTTATACAACTAACAACATAGGGAAAGATTGCGGTTTAGATAGAAATAGAGGTAGGCAGGTGGGAAAGTAAATATTAGCTGTGTTAAGACAGAGAACGTACTCTAATCTGGATAACTATGCTCATCTCTGAGGGTGTCTGCTTGGTCTACTCTAAGGTACCCTTAACCTGGAAAAGGCTCTCAGTAGTTGTATAAGGGTTTGATATTTATATGAGTGAAAAAACCCTAAGGTACTTTCATTAGGACATATCTTAGTTTTTGATATTAGCTTGGTTTTCTTTGATGTTCTGTTATATGCAGGGTGTGGTGATACTTTCACAAGTACCGGAGCGAACCTATGATTTTGAAGCTTATGTAACTACTATCCAGAGGTGGGAGAAGTACTCAGATCTTGTACTTAAGTCAAAGTAAAAGTACCAGAGTGTATGCATACTCTGTTACAGTAAAAGTCCTGCATTAAAGTTACTCAAGTTAATAGAAAAGTATTAGCATCAAAATATAAATAAATATAAACAGTCCAGACAGAATGGGCAAGGCGTGGTCAGTTAATAAGATAAACTAATGAATACATGTGTAATTCTTACAGTACCTGCTGTCCACAGCTAACAGTATGAGAACGCTCCTTCACTGAATGAACTCCCTACAGCTAAAACACATTTCAGTGCAAACCCTGTTGCGTAACAGTAAGTTCAAAACTATGTGACCATCTACCCTACGAAAGACAATACATATCATTTGTAATTTAAAAAAGGGCCACTTCCTTTTGTTAAAACCTTATCCTCAAACCGACTGCATTCTTTTTGAATAAGTATCGAAATGGCAGTATCTTGATGTTAAATCTGTCTTTGTGTAGAAGTGCATTCTGTCTCTGTTTTAAACAGGGCAGATGTGTGCAGATCCTTTAAACCCACACAAGGCTCCTGGACCTGATGGCATCCCTGGCCGTGTTCTCAGGGTGTGTGCAGTTCGGCTGGCAGAGGTGTTCACAGGCATCTTCAACAGGTCCCTGCTGCAGTCTGTAGTCCCCACATGCTTCAAACACTCCACCATCGTTCCTGTCCCCAAAAAATCAAAAATCACCAGCCTCAACGACTACCGCCCAGTAGCACTCACCTCCATCATCATGAAGTGCTTTGAGCGGTTAGTCAAAACCTTCATCACCTCCTCCCTCCCTGACTCTCTGGACCCCCTGCAGTTTGCCTACAGAGCAAACAGGTCCACAGACGACGCCATAGCACACACCATCCACACTGCCCTCTCACACCTGGACCAGAGGAACACATGTGTGAGAATGCTGTTCATTGATTACAGTTCAGCATTCAATACCATTGTGCCCTCCAAGCTGGTCATCAAGCTCAGAGACCTCGGGCTGAACAGCGCCCTCTGTGACTGGATCCTGAACTTTCTGACGGGCAGACTCCAGGCAGTGCGGGTGGGAAACATCACATCCTCCACCCTGATCCTCAACACCGGAGCCCCTCAAGGCTGCGTGCTCAGCCCTCTCCTCTACTCCCTGTTCACTCACGACTGCGTGGCCACACACAGCTCCAACACCATCGTGAAGTTTGCTGACGACATGACCTTCATCGGCCAGATCACTGACGGCAACGGGACGGCGTACAGAGAGGAGGTCGAAAACCTGACATCTTGGTGCCAGGATATCAACCTCCATCTCAACGTCAGCAAAACCAAGGAGCTGATTGTGGATTACAGGAAGCAGCAGAGAGAGGGACACGCCCCCATCGCCATCAATGGAACTACGGTGGAGAGAGTCAGCAGCTTCAGGTTCCTCGGGGTCCACATCACTGAGGACCTGACATGGACTCTTCACTGAGGACCTGACATGGACTCTTCACTGAGGACCTGACATGGACTCTTCACTGAGGACCTGACATGGACTCTTCACTGAGGACCTGACATGGACTCTTCACTGAGGACCTGACATGGACTCTTCACTGAGGACATTACATTACATTACATTGCATTTAGCTGACGCTTTTGTCCAAAGCGACTTACAATAAGTACATACGACCAGGAAGACACAGCCCAGAAGAAAAACAGAATCATATAAGTACATCAGGTTTCATAGAGCCAAACATTTCAAGTGCTACTCAGCTGGCTATAGATAAGCCAGTCCTATGTTAGTATATAAGTGCTTTGTTAGTAAGTCTATCGGTCGAAGTGGAGTCGAAAGAGATGAGTTTTTTGAGAAGGTTGAAGACCAGACGAGCCGCTGCATTCTGGATGAGCTGCAGAGGTCGGATGGCACATGCAGGTAGACCAGCCAGGAGGGAGTTGCAATAGTCTAGGCGTGAGGTGACGAGAGCCTGGACCAGAACCTGGGTGGCTTTCTGTGTCAGCTGGGGACGAATCTTCCTGATGTTGTACAGCGTATATCTGCAGCAACGGGTTGTAGCAGCGATGTTTGCAGTGAAGGACAGGTTGTTATCTAGGGTCACACCCAGATTCCTTGCCGTCTGAGTCGGGGAAACAACAGAGGTGCCGATGATGATTGTCAGGTCAAGAGTGGGACAATCTTTTCCCAGAAAGAAAAGCAGTTCAGTCTTGTCAAGGTTGAGCTAGAGGTGATGAGCAGACATCCACTGAGAGATGTCAGCTAGACAAGCAGAGATGCGTGCGACGACCTGAGTTTCTGAGCGGGGAAAGGACAGAATTAATTGGGTGTCGTCAGCGTAGCAGTGGTATGAAAAACCATGCAGGCTAATGACCGACCCGAACGAGTTTGTGTACAGGGAGAAAAGGAGGGGACCAAGAACAGAGCCCTGAGGGACCCCTGTAGTTAATTGACAAGGGTCGGACTCAGACCCTCTCCAAGTTACCCTGTAGGTACGGTCTTTGAGGTATGAGGCGAGGAGGGAAAGTGCAGAGCCTGAAACTCCACTGAGGACCTGACATGGACTCATCACTGAGGACCTGACATGGACTCATCACCGAGGACCTGACATGGACTCTTCACTGAGGACCTGACATGGACTCTGCACTGAGGACCTGACATGGACTCATCACTGAGGACCTGACATGGACTCATCACCGAGGACCTGACATGGACTCTTCACTGAGGACCTGACATGGACTCCTTACACTAACACCACCACCCAAAGAGCTCAACAGCGGCTCTTCTTCCTCCACAGGCTAAGGAGGTTCAACATGGACTCCAGGACTCTGCAACTTCTACAGGTGCACCATAGAGAGGACCCTGACCTTCTACAGGTGCCCCATAGAGAGGATCCTGACCTTCTACAGGTGCTCCATAGAGAGCATCCTAACTGGCTGCATCACGGCCTGGTACAGCAGCTGCACCGCCCTCAACCGTAAGGCTTTACAGAGGGTGGTGAAAACTGCACAGCACATCACCAGGACGGAGCTGCCATCCATGGAGGACCTTTACTCCCAGCGGCTCAGGAAGAAATCCCTCTGGATTATCAAAGACCCCCATCACCCCAGCAGCAAACTGTTCAGTCTGCTGCCGTCTGGCAGGCGGTACCGCAGCATCCGGACTAAAACCACCAGACTCAGAGACAGCTTCATCCCACAGGCCAGAAGACTGTTAAACAGAACTGCTGAAACAACATCCATCTGCTACTTAGAAATGATGTATCTATTATCTAACATATCATTCCAATAACTTGCATATAGACTCGTATTGCACTATTGCACTTTTTAAAACTATTTTTCTTTTTGTATTTACTTTTTAATATTTACTTGCACTATATTGTTCTGTTTATCTGTTTTATTGTGTTGCACTGTTGGAGGAGCCTGTGACCTAAGATTTTCATCGACATAACTATCTGTAGCTTTGTCCGTATGACAAATAAAGAACCTTGAACCTTGAACCTTGAACCTTGTGGCAGCAGAGCTCTCACCATGTCCAATAAGAGGAACCAGATCCTAAACTCTGGCTATCGTTCACCCTACAGTAATACAATATGCTTCTCATACCGGAGACAGGTGTTCACTGAAGACAGGAGAGCAGGATATGATTGGTTGTTCATCGTCACATGACAAGCGGTGCGCACTAACTTGTCCAAAAGAGATACTACTTTGGACTAAGGACACAGCCTTGTCTACATTGACAAAACTAAACATGTGATCGTCACCCTAAGCATACAGCAAATATTATTTTTCCTCAGAAGAAGAAGAAGAACCGAAAAACCCCTGCCCTTCCTACTCAGTAAATAAAGATCACAACTTTCATGCCAACCATTAACAGAAAATGAGATGTTGTTCTGAAAGCTGTTTCAAATCAAATGTATAATTGATACAGACTCAAACATTAAGTTAGAGTCACACAGTATGTCTTGTTAACGAGCTGAGAGTCTACAACAAGCTTCATGTTGTTATTCCTGACAATGTTTAGCATTTACACATAAAGATCACGAGTCATTGTTTATCAAGAAACAGGAACTCAAGCTTGATCATGGGGAACTTTCTTATCTGGTCTCACTCTTCCCACTTAGTAAATACAGAACACACATTTTCATGCAAGTATTTGAATGGTTTTGAAGGTATTTCAAGGGGATTATTGGAAGTAGTTATAGTTTGCATTTCTTGAATGTTGTATTATGTTTGAATATCATTTCTTTATACAACTAACAACATAGGGAAAGATTGCGGTTTAGATAGAAATAGAGGTAGGCAGGTGGGAAAGTAAATATTAGCTGTTTTAAGACAGAGAACGTACTCTAATCTGGATAACTATGCTCATCTCTGAGGGTGTCTGCTTGGTCTACTCTAAGGTACCCTTAACCTGGAAAAGGCTCTCAGTAGTTGTATAAGGGTTTGATATTTATATGAGAGTGAAAAAACCCTAAGGTACTTTCATTAGGACATATCTTAGTTTTTGATATCCACCATCGTTCCTGTCCCCAAAAAAACAAAAATCACCAGCCTCAACGACTACCGCCCAGTAGCACTCACCTCCATCATTATGAAGTGCTTTGAGCGGTTAGTCAAAACCTTCATCACCTCCACCCTCCCTGACTCTCTGGACCCCCTGCAGTTTGCCTACAGAGCAAACAGGTCCACAGACGACGCCATAGCCCTCACCATCCACACTGCCCTCTCACACCTGGACCAGAGGAACACATATGTGAGAATGCTGTTCATTGATTACAGTTCAGCATTCAATACCATTGTGCCCTCCAAGCTGGTCATCAAGCTCAGAGAGCTCGGGCTGAACAGCGCCCTCTGTGACTGGATCCTGAACTTCCTGACGGGCGGACCCCAGGCAGTGCGGGTGGGAAACATCACATCCTCCAACCTGATCCTCAACACCGGAGCCCCTCAAGGCTGCGTGCTCAGCCCTCTCCTCTACTCCCTGTTCACTCACGACTGCGTGGCCACACACAGCTCCAACACCATCGTGAAGTTTGCTGACGACATGACCGTCATCGGCCAGATCACTGACGGCAACGGGACGGCGTACAGAGACGAGGTCGAAAACCTGACATCTTGGTGCCAGGATATCAACCTCCATCTCAACGTCAGCAAAACCAAGGAGCTGATTGTGGATTACAGGAAGCAGCAGAGAGAGGGACATGCCCCCATCACCATCAATGGTACTACGGTGGAGAGAGTCAGCAGCTTCAGGTTCCTCGTGGTCCACATCACTGTGGACCTGACATGGACTCTTCACTGAGGACCTGACATGGACTCTTCACTGAGGACCTGACATGGACTCTTCACTGAGGACCTGACATGGACTCATCACTGAGGACCTGACATGGACTCTTCACTGAGGACCTGACATGGACTCTTCACTGAGGACCTGACATGGACTCTTCACTGAGGACATTACATTACATTACATTGCATTTAGCTGACGCTTTTGTCCAAAGCGACTTACAATAAGTACATACGACCAGGAAGACACAGCCCAGAAGAAAAACAGAATCATATAAGTACATCAGGTTTCATAGAGCCAAACATTTCAAGTGCTACTCAGCTGGCTATAGATAAGCCAGTCCTATGTTAGTATATAAGTGCTTTGTTAGTAAGTCTATCGGTCGAAGTGGAGTCGAAAGAGATGAGTTTTTTGAGAAGGTTGAAGACCAGACGAGCCGCTGCATTCTGGAAGAGCTGCAGAGGTCGGATGGCACATGCAGGTAGACCAGCCAGGAGGGAGTTGCAATAGTCTAGGCGTGAGGTGACGAGAGCCTGGACCAGAACCTGGGTGGCTTTCTGGGTCAGCTGGGGACGAATCTTCCTGATGTTGTACAGCGTATATCTGCAGCAACGGGTTGTAGCAGCGATGTTTGCAGTGAAGGACAGGTTGTTATCTAGGGTCACACCCAGATTCCTTGCCGTCTGAGTCGGGGAAACAACAGAGGTGCCGATGATGATTGTCAGGTCAAGAGTGGGACAATCTTTTCCCAGAAGGAAAAGCAGTTCAGTCTTGTCAAGGTTGAGCTAGAGGTGATGAGCAGACATCCACTGAGAGATGTCAGCTAGACAAGCAGAGATGCGTGCGACGACCTGAGTTTCTGAGCGGGGAAAGGACAGAATTAATTGGGTGTCGTCAGCGTAGCAGTGGTATGAAAAACCATGCGGGCTAATGACCGACCCGAACGAGTTTGTGTACAGGGAGAAAAGGAGGGGACCAAGAACAGAGCCCTGAGGGACCCCTGTAGTTAATTGACAAGGGTCGGACTCAGACCCTCTCCAAGTTACCCTGTAGGTACGGTCTTTGAGGTATGAGGCGAGGAGGGAAAGTGCAGAGCCTGAAACTCCACTGAGGACCTGACATGGACTCATCACTGAGGACCTGACATGGACTCATCACCGAGGACCTGACATGGACTCTTCACTGAGGACCTGACATGGACTCTTCACTGAGGACCTGACATGGACTCTTCACTGAGGACCTGACATGGACTCATCACTGAGGACCTGACATGGACTCTTCACTGAGGACCTGACATGGACTCATCACTGAGGACCTGACATGGACTCATCACTGAGGACCTGACATGGACTCATCACTGAGGACCTGACATGGACTCTTCACTGAGGACCTGACATGGACTCATCACTGAGGACCTGACATGGACTCATCACCGAGGACCTGACATGGACTCTTCACTGAGGACCTGACATGGACTCTTCACTGAGGACCTGACATGGACTCTTCACTGAGGACCTGACATGGACTCCTTACACTAACACCACCACCCAAGAGCTCAACAGCGGCTCTTCTTCCTCCACAGGCTAAGGAGGTTCAACATGGACTCCAGGACTCTGCAACTTCTACAGGTGCACCATAGAGAGGACCCTGACCTTCTACAGGTGCCCCATAGAGAGGATCCTGACCTTCTACAGGTGCCCCATAGAGAGGATCCTGACCTTCTACAGGTGCTCCATAGAGAGCATCCTAACTGGCTGCATCACGGCCTGGTACAGCAGCTGCACCGCCCTCAACCGTAAGGCTTTACAGAGGGTGGTGAAAACTGCACAGCACATCACCAGGACGGAGCTGCCATCCATGGAGGACCTTTACTCCCAGCGGCTCAGGAAGAAATCCCTCTGGATTATCAAAGACCCCCATCACCCCAGCAGCAAACTGTTCAGTCTGCTGCCGTCTGGCAGGCGGTACCGCAGCATCCGGACTAAAACCACCAGACTCAGAGACAGCTTCATCCCACAGGCCAGAAGACTGTTAAACAGAACTGCTGAAACAACATCCATCTGCTACTTAGAAATGATGTATCTATTATCTAACATATCATTCCAATAACTTGCATATAGACTCGTATTGCACTATTGCACTTTTTAAAACTATTTTTCTTTTTGTATTTACTTTTTAATATTTACTTGCACTATATTGTTCTGTTTATCTGTTTTATTGTGTTGCACTGTTGGAGGAGCCTGTGACCTAAGATTTTCATCGACATAACTATCTGTAGCTTTGTCCGTATGACAAATAAAGAACCTTGAACCTTGAACCTTGTGGCAGCAGAGCTCTCACCATGTCCAATAAGAAGAACCAGATCCTAAACTCTGGCTATCGTTGACCCTACAGTAATACAATATGCTTCTCATACCGGAGACAGGTGTTCACTGAAGACAGGAGAGCAGGATATGATTGGTTGTTCATCGTCACATGACAAGCGGTGCGCACTGCCTTGTCCAAAAGTGATACTACTTTGGACTAAGGACACAGCCTTGTCTACATTGACAAAACTAAACATGTGATCGTCACCCTAAGCATACAGCAAATATTATTTTTCCTCAGAAGAAGAAGAAGAACCGAAAAACCCCTGCCCTTCCTACTCAGTAAATAAAGATCACAACTTTCATGCCAACCATTAACAGAAAATGAGATGTTGTTCTGAAAGCTGTTTCAAATCAAATGTATAATTGATACAGACTCAAACATTAAGTTAGAGTCATACAGTATGTCTTGTTAACGAGCTGAGAGTCTACAACAAGCTTCATGTTGTTATTCTTGACAATGTTTAGCATTTACACATAAAGATCACGAGTCATTGTTTATCAAGAAACAGGAACTCAAGCTTGATCATGGGGAACTTTCTTATCTGGTCTCACTCTTCCCACTTAGTAAATACAGAACACACATTTTCATGCAAGTATTTGAATGGTTTTGAAGGTATTTCAAGGGGATTATTGTAAGTAGTTATAGTTTGCATTTCTTGAATGTTGTATTATGTTTGAATATCATTTCTTTATACAACTAACAACATAGGGAAAGATTGCGGTTTAGATAGAAATAGAGGTAGGCAGGTGGGAAAGTAAATATTAGCTGTGTTAAGACAGAGAACGTACTCTAATCTGGATAACTATGCTCATCTCTGAGGGTGTCTGCTTGGTCTACTCTAAGGTACCCTTAACCTGGAAAGGGCTCTCAGTAGTTGTATAAGGGTTTAATATTTATATGAGTGAAAAAACCCTAAGGTACTTTCATTAGGACATATCTTAGTTTTTGATATTAGCTTGGTTTTCTTTGATGTTCTGTTATATGCAGGGTGTGGTGATACTTTCACAAGTACCGGAGCGAACCTATGATTTTGAAGCTTATGTAACTACTATCCAGAGGTGGGAGAAGTACTCAGAACTTGTACTTAAGTCAAAGTAAAAGTACCAGAGTGTATGCATACTCTGTTACAGTAAAAGTCCTGCATTAAAGTTACTCAAGTTAATAGAAAAGTATTAGCATCAAAATATAAATAAATATAAACAGTCCAGACAGAATGGGCAAGGCGTGGTCAGTTAATAAGATAAACTAATGAATACATGTGTAATTCTTACAGTACCTGCTGTCCACAGCTAACAGTATGAGAACGCTCCTTCACTGAATGAACTCCCTACAGCTAAAACACATTTAAGTGCAAACCCTGTTGCGTAACAGTAAGTTCAAAACTATGTGACCATCTACCCTACGAAAGACAATACATATCATTTGTAATTTAAAAAAGGGCCACTTCCTTTTGTTAAAACCTTATCCTCAAACCGACTGCATTCTTTTTGAATAAGTATCGAAATGGCAGTATCTTGATGTTAAATCTGTCTTTGTGTAGAAGTGCATTCTGTCTCTGTTTTAAACAGGGCAGATGTGTGCAGATCCTTTAAACCCACACAAGGCTCCTGGACCTGATGGCATCCCTGGCCGTGTTCTCAGGGTGTGTGCAGTTCGGCTGGCAGAGGTGTTCACAGGCATCTTCAACAGGTCCCTGCTGCAGTCTGTAGTCCCCACATGCTTCAAACACTCCACCATCGTTCCTGTCCCCAAAAAATCAAAAATCACCAGCCTCAACGACTACCGCCCAGTAGCACTCACCTCCATCATTATGAAGTGCTTTGAGCGGTTAGTCAAAACCTTCATCACCTCCACCCTCCCTGACTCTCTGGACCCCCTGCAGTTTGCCTACAGAGCAAACAGGTCCACAGACGACGCCATAGCACACACCATCCACACTGCCCTCTCACACCTGGACCAGAGGAACACATGTGTGAGAATGCTGTTCATTGATTACAGTTCAGCATTCAATACCATTGTGCCCTCCAAGCTGGTCATCAAGCTCAGAGACCTCGGGCTGAACAGCGCCCTCTGTGACTGGATCCTGAACTTTCTGACGGGCAGACTCCAGGCAGTGCGGGTGGGAAACATCACATCCTCCACCCTGATCCTCAACACCGGAGCCCCTCAAGGCTGCGTGCTCAGCCCTCTCCTCTACTCCCTGTTCACTCACGACTGCGTGGCCACACACAGCTCCAACACCATCGTGAAGTTTGCTGACGACATGACCTTCATCGGCCAGATCACTGACGGCAACGGGACGGCGTACAGAGAGGAGGTCGAAAACCTGACATCTTGGTGCCAGGATATCAACCTCCATCTCAACGTCAGCAAAACCAAGGAGCTGATTGTGGATTACAGGAAGCAGCAGAGAGAGGGACACGCCCCCATCGCCATCAATGGAACTACGGTGGAGAGAGTCAGCAGCTTCAGGTTCCTCGGGGTCCACATCACTGAGGACCTGACATGGACTCTTCACTGAGGACCTGACATGGACTCTTCACTGAGG
Organism: Harpagifer antarcticus; assembly: GCA_902827135.1. Lineage (NCBI taxonomy): Eukaryota > Metazoa > Chordata > Actinopteri > Perciformes > Harpagiferidae > Harpagifer > Harpagifer antarcticus. The sequence goes on from CADEHL010001323.1 coordinate 27,373, forward strand.
ACCTGACATGGACTCTTCACTGAGGACCCTGACATGGACTCATCACTGAGGACCTGACATGGACTCTTCACTGAGGACCTGACATGGACTCTTCACTGAGGACATTACATTACATTACATTGCATTTAGCTGACGCTTTTGTCCAAAGCGACTTACAATAAGTACATACGACCAGGAAGACACAGCCCAGAAGAAAAACAGAATCATATAAGTACATCAGGTTTCATAGAGCCAAACATTTCAAGTGCTACTCAGCTGGCTATAGATAAGCCAGTCCTATGTTAGTATATAAGTGCTTTGTTAGTAAGTCTATCGGTCGAAGTGGAGTCGAAAGAGATGAGTTTTTTGAGAAGGTTGAAGACCAGACGAGCCGCTGCATTCTGGATGAGCTGCAGAGGTCGGATGGCACATGCAGGTAGACCAGCCAGGAGGGAGTTGCAATAGTCTAGGCGTGAGGTGACGAGAGCCTGGACCAGAACCTGGGTGGCTTTCTGTGTCAGCTGGGGACGAATCTTCCTGATGTTGTACAGCGTATATCTGCAGCAACGGGTTTGTAGCAGCGATGTTTGCAGTGAAGGACAGGTTGTTATCTAGGGTCACACCCAGATTCCTTGCCGTCTGAGTCGGGGGAAACAACAGAGGTGCCGATGATGATTGTCAGGTCAAGAGTGGGACAATCTTTTCCCAGAAAGAAAAGCAGTTCAGTCTTGTCAAGGTTGAGCTTGAGGTGATGAGCAGACATCCACTGAGAGATGTCAGCTAGACAAGCAGAGATGCGTGCGACGACCTGAGTTTTTGAGCGGGGAAAGGACAGAATGAATTGGGTGTCGTCAGCGTAGCAGTGGTATGAAAAACCATGCGGGCTAATGACCGACCCGAACGAGTTTGTGTACAGGGAGAAAAGGAGGGGACCAAGAACAGAGCCCTGAGGGACCCCTGTAGTTAATTGACAAGGGTCGGACTCAGACCCTCTCCAAGTTACCCTGTAGGTACGGTCTTTGAGGTATGAGGCGAGGAGGGAGAGTGCAGGGCCTGAAACTCCACTGAGGACCTGACATGGACTCATCACTGAGGACCTGACATGGACTCATCACCGAGGACCTGACATGGACTCTTCACTGAGGACCTGACATGGACTCTTCACTGAGGACCCTGACATGGACTCATCACTGAGGACCTGACATGGACTCATCACCGAGGACCTGACATGGACTCTTCACTGAGGACCTGACATGGACTCCTTACACTAACACCACCACCCAAAGAGCTCAACAGCGGCTCTTCTTCCTCCACAGGCTAAGGAGGTTCAACATGGACTCCAGGACTCTGCAACTTCTACAGGTGCACCATAGAGAGGACCCTGACCTTCTACAGGTGCCCCATAGAGAGGATCCTGACCTTCTACAGGTGCTCCATAGAGAGCATCCTAACTGGCTGCATCACGGCCTGGTACAGCAGCTGCACCGCCCTCAACCGTAAGGCTTTACAGAGGGTGGTGAAAACTGCACAGCACATCACCAGGACGGAGCTGCCATCCATGGAGGACCTTTACTCCCAGCGGCTCAGGAAGAAATCCCTCTGGATTATCAAAGACCCCCATCACCCCAGCAGCAAACTGTTCAGTCTGCTGCCGTCTGGCAGGCGGTACCGCAGCATCCGGACTAAAACCACCAGACTCAGAGACAGCTTCATCCCACAGGCCAGAAGACTGTTAAACAGAACTGCTGAAACAACATCCATCTGCTACTTAGAAATGATGTATCTATTATCTAACATATCATTCCAATAACTTGCATATAGACTCGTATTGCACTATTGCACTTTTTAAAACTATTTTTCTTTTTGTATTTACTTTTTAATATTTACTTGCACTATATTGTTCTGTTTATCTGTTTTATTGTGTTGCACTGTTGGAGGAGCCTGTGACCTAAGATTTTCATCGACATAACTATCTGTAGCTTTGTCCGTATGACAAATAAAGAACCTTGAACCTTGAACCTTGAACCTTGTGGCAGCAGAGCTCTCACCATGTCCAATAAGAGGAACCAGATCCTAAACTCTGGCTATCGTTCACCCTACAGTAATACAATATGCTTCTCATACCGGAGACAGGTGTTCACTGAAGACAGGAGAGCAGGATATGATTGGTTGTTCATCGTCACATGACAAGCGGTGCGCACTAACTTGTCCAAAAGTGATACTACTTTGGACTAAGGACACAGCCTTGTCTACATTGACAAAACTAAACATGTGATCGTCACCCTAAGCATACAGCAAATATTATTTTTCCTCAGAAGAAGAAGAACCGAAAAACCCCTGCCCTTCCTACTCAGTAAATAAAGATCACAACTTTCATGCCAACCATTAACAGAAAATGAGATGTTGTTCTGAAAGCTGTTTCAAATCAAATGTATAATTGATACAGACTCAAACATTAAGTTCGAGTCACACAGTATGTCTTGTTAACGAGCTGAGAGTCTACAACAAGCTTCATGTTGTTATTCCTGACAATGTTTAGCATTTACACATAAAGATCACGAGTCATTGTTTATCAAGAAACAGGAACTCAAGCTTGATCATGGGGAACTTTCTTATCTGGTCTCACTCTTCCCACTTAGTAAATACAGAACACACATTTTCATGCAAGTATTTGAATGGTTTTGAAGGTATTTCAAGGGGATTATTGAAGTAGTTATAGTTTGCATTTCTTGAATGTTGTATTATGTTTGAATATCATTTCTTTATACAACTAACAACATAGGGAAAGATTGCGGTTTAGATAGAAATAGAGGTAGGCAGGTGGGAAAGTAAATATTAGCTGTTTTAAGACAGAGAACGTACTCTAATCTGGATAACTATGCTCATCTCTGAGGGTGTCTGCTTGGTCTACTCTAAGGTACCCTTAACCTGGAAAAGGCTCTCAGTAGTTGTATAAGGGTTTGATATTTATTATGAGAGTGAAAAAACCCTAAGGTACTTTCATTAGGACATATCTTAGTTTTTGATATCCACCATCGTTCCTGTCCCCAAAAAAACAAAATCACCAGCCTCAACGACTACCGCCCAGTAGCACTCACCTCCATCATTATGAAGTGCTTTGAGCGGTTAGTCAAAACCTTCATCACCTCCACCCTCCCTGACTCTCTGGACCCCCTGCAGTTGCCTACAGAGCAAACAGGTCCACAGACGACGCCATAGCCCTCACCATCCACACTGCCCTCTCACACCTGGACCAGAGGAACACATATGTGAGAATGCTGTTCATTGATTACAGTTCAGCATTCAATACCATTGTGCCCTCCAAGCTGGTCATCAAGCTCAGAGAGCTCGGGCTGAACAGCGCCCTCTGTGACTGGATCCTGAACTTTCTGACGGGCAGACCCCAGGCAGTGCGGGTGGGAAACATCACATCCTCCACCCTGATCCTCAACACCGGAGCCCCTCAAGGCTGCGTGCTCAGCCCTCTCCTCTACTCCCTGTTCACTCACGACTGCGTGGCCACACACAGCTCCAACACCATCGTGAAGTTTGCTGACGACATGACCTTCATCGGCCAGATCACTGACGGCAACGGGACGGCGTACAGAGAGGAGGTCGAAAACCTGACATCTTGGTGCCAGGATATCAACCTCCATCTCAACGTCAGCAAAACCAAGGAGCTGATTGTGGATTACAGGAAGCAGCAGAGAGAGGGACACGCCCCCATCGCCATCAATGGAACTACGGTGGAGAGAGTCAGCAGCTTCAGGTTCCTCGGGGTCCACATCACTGAGGACCTGACATGGACTCTTCACTGAGGACCTGACATGGACTCATCACTGAGGACCTGACATGGACTCTTCACTGAGGACCTGACATGGACTCTTCACTGAGGACCTGACATGGACTCTTCACTGAGGACCTGACATGGACTCTTCACTGAGGACATTACATTACATTGCATTTAGCTGACGCTTTTGTCCAAAGCGACTTACAATAAGTACATACGACCAGGAAGACACAGCCCAGAAGAAAAACAGAATCATATAAGTACATCAGGTTTCATAGAGCCAAACATTTCAAGTGCTACTCAGCTGGCTATAGATAAGCCAGTCCTATGTTTAGTATATAAGTGCTTTGTTAGTAAGTCTATCGGTCGAAGTGGAGTCGAAAGAGATGAGTTTTTTGAGAAGGTTGAAGACCAGACGAGCCGCTGCATTCTGGATGAGCTGCAGAGGTCGGATGGCACATGCAGGTAGACCAGCCAGGAGGGAGTTGCAATAGTCTAGGCGTGAGGTGACGAGAGCCTGGACCAGAACCTGGGTGGCTTTCTGGGTCAGCTGGGGACGAATCTTCCTGATGTTGTACAGCGTATATCTGCAGCAATGGGTTGTAGCAGCGATGTTTGCAGTGAAGGACAGGTTGTTATCTAGGGTCACACCCAGATTCCTTGCCGTCTGAGTCGGGGAAACAACAGAGGTGCCGATGATGATTGTCAGGTCAAGAGTAGGACAATCTTTTCCCGGAAGGAAAAGCAGTTCAGTCTTGTCAAGGTTGAGCTTGAGGTGATGAGCAGACATCCACTGAGAGATGTCAGCTAGACAAGCAGAGATGCGTGCAACGACCTGAGTTTCTGAGCGGGGAAAGGACAGAATTAATTGGGTGTCGTCAGCGTAGCAGTGGTATGAAAAAACCATGCGGGCTAATGACCGACCCGAACGAGTTTGTGTACAGGGAGAAAAGGAGGGGACCAAGAACAGAGCCCTGAGGGACCCCTGTAGTTAATTGACAAGGGTCGGACTCAGACCCTCTCCAAGTTACCCTGTAGGTACGGTCTTTGAGGTATGAGGCTAGGAGGAAAGTGCAGAGCCTGAACTCCACTGAGGAACTGACATGGACTCATCACTGAGTGACCCTGACATGTGACTCATCAATCACCGAGGACCTGACATGGACTCTTTCAACCGAGGACCTGAACATGGAACTCTTCACGTGAGGACCCTGACATGGACTCTTCACTGAGGACCTGACATGGACTCTTCACTGAGGACCTGACATGGACTCATCACTGAGGACCTGACACGGACTCTTCACTGAGGACCTGACACGGACTCTTCACTGAGGACCTGACATGGACTCTTCACTGAGGACCTGACACGGACTCATCACTGAGGACCTGACATGGACTCATCACTGAGGACCTGACACGGACTCTTCACTGAGGACCTGACACGGACTCTTCACTGAGGACCTGACACGGACTCTTCACTGAGGACCTGACACGGACTCTTCACTGAGGACCTGACACGGACTCTTCACCGAGGACCTGACACGGACTCATCACTGAGGACCTGACATGGACTCATCACTGAGGACCTGACACGGACTCTTCACTGAGGACCTGACACGGACTCTTCACTGAGGACCCTACAGTAATACAATATGCTTCTCATACCGGAGACAGGTGTTCACTGAAGACAGGAGAGCAGGCTATGATTGGTTGTTCATCGTCACATGACAAGCGGTGCGCACTGTCTTGTCCAAAAGTGATACTACTTTGGACTAAGGACACAGCCTTGTCTACATTGACAATAGTCAACAAACCATGGCATGTGATCGTCACCCCAATACTGCAAATATTATTTTTCCTGAGAAGAAGAAGAACCATGCCCTGTCCTTCCTACTCAGTAAATAAAGATCACAACTTTCATACCAACTTTGAAACAGGACGCAATAGACCATGGTTTCTTTATTTGACTGTGTGTTAATGTTGTTATAGCGTTCCAACAATGACAACTCCCTTCCAAGATGTGGAATCAGATAGAAAGGGAGGGAAGAGTATAAATGATCTGTGTTAAGACAAAGAACTAACTCATTTGGTGTCTGGCTTTTGAGCTTTGGTCTCTCTGAAACACTTAGCCTGTCATTCGTGAACTCCGCTCATCTCTGAGGGTGTCTGCCTGGTCTTGAGAGGAAGGTAAGAATACCCTTAACTTAGAAAAGGCTCGCAGTAGTTGTTCATTTGGTTTAAAGTGTACATGAAAGTGAAAACACCCTAAGGTTAAAGCTGTACTTGACATACAGTATCTTGGCATTTGATTTTGGCTTGATTTAGTTTGATGTTCTGTCATATGCAGGGGTGTCGTGATCTTTTTACAAGTCTGTGTGTAGAAGGTCATTGTGTCTAAATACAACAGGTGAAATCAACCACGAAGACACACGTTAAGAACAAATGTAATCATGCAGGTACTGAAGATCAGCTGTAAATAAGACAGACTATTGTAAGTGCTGCAGAGACATTAGAAAGACAGTAATGTTGCATCACTTTAGAGCAGTGGTTCTCAACTGGTGGGTCGCGGATGAGTGAGTGAAGAGTTTATTTTGAAGGCCCAATTTTCTAATGCTGTGCGTGCAGTCGGCGTTGGACAGGAAGTACCGGAGACCAGAAGACACGTAGTGATCATCTTCTCAATAAAACATCTTTGCTGATGTTTTTTCGAGTCTCCTGGCCAATCAGAATCAAGATTGTTACCGCGGAGAATAACTTTGCGGTCGAACTCTTCTTTATACATCCATGGGTACAACTTCAGATAACAATGAACACATAATGAAATATGACCCCCGGTCTGATGACTGACAGGTCACAGAACAATGGGGGCTATCTCCCCTTACCCACAATTTAAGTAAGTCACACAGACTCTCTCCTCTTTGCTCTTCTCGCAGCAAGATGTCAGAACAAAGTGAAAAACAAACAATGGCATAAAATATTATTAACATGTCGGGTAGTAATAGATTTATTTATTTTCTTCTCAGAGTACCAGAATGCATAGTTTATGTTAGTATTTCTAAAAATCTCCTGGGGGAGAATCCCCCCAGACCCCCTGCTGGGGTTGGGTTTTCAGCATGTGCCTTTTTATATAGTTCAGCTTTGATTCCATCATCTCATTAAACCTTTTTTAAAAGCATGCTTTAGTTCTGTGAAGGGATATAAGGGATATATGCACTGTACTTCACTTTAATTAATATTGTATGCTGAAAGCGTATATATATTACAGCACGATTTTTTTTGAATCGATTTGAGTGCTTCAAAATGTTGGGTCGCGATGTATTGACCAAGTAGAAAGTGGGTCCCGAGGCCTGACCAGTTGAGAACCACTGGTTTAGAGGACATGGGGAACTCATCTGGAGGAAAACATGAATGCTGTGGTGGCGTTTGAATCCGTGTGTACATGTAATAGCCACCTCTCTGTCGGGCTGTGGGTTTTGACGCTCCTCTCTTGTTTCCAAAGGAATGTAGCGGAGGTCGTTGTTGAATCAGATGAGCTTTATTCATTGGTCCAGACGGCATAGAAACACTTTACCGCTTCCCCGTCTCGTCACAATCAGCTGTGTCCCCTTGTCCTGCCATATATAGACATTTAGCCGTGCACGTGATACCTGACGCACATTTCATAACAAATAAGTGAGCCTTAAATTAATATCTTTTAAACCATAGTGTGACTCACAAAAATAAATGATTAAGAGTTTAATCTTTATATTATTGTTTAGCCTAACATTCAGACCATAGTAATGAAATTAAAATGGCTGTAACAAATACTTTCAGATGTACAAAGCAGGTGGATAAATGTCGTGGAGGAAATAGAACAATACTGGCTTTTTGAATGTAGTGGAGTAGAAATGTAAAAATGTAAATTGTACTTCTACTTGTGAGTAAATGTTCCAGCGGGAAAAGACTGCGTTCAGGATCAGGTGGATCACAGTATAACTATTACATGCTAACTGTCCATCTGTCCTACAGTCAAGATTTAGATTATAAGCATTTTAAACTATATATATAAACATGTGGTTTCTTAATTCGTTTTTATACTGTATTATAACTTTGCTAACTATTGGAACTTCACTTGTTTAATGGTATTCTAAAGTAATGCTCATATGGATATAGCTTAAATGTATTTGTTGTTTTGTGTCTTTCTGTAGCTCTTGAGTTTTCAATAAATTAGAAATCATCAGTCAAGTTTGCGACCATCTTTCGGAGGGATATGCTACAGTTTATATCATAAAATATCGACACTTGGCGTCCGTATTTAAATACACATGCGAGTCAGAAACCAAGTTCATATCTTTGATGAAAGATGGGTAAATTACAGCACACAAAACCTTTATAATGACCAGGTGAACATATGAAAAGGATCACAGAGCATGCGCCCCTTAGCCCCCGCCCCCAAGCTCTCCCACTCTCTCGGCTCATTCCATAAATCTAGATTTGGCTTTTAGTGCATTTTACAACTTTAAGGACCGAATTATTCTAATAAGGGCTATAACATAGTTCATACTGGGAAGTTTATTTAGCTTTAAAAAATGTATCCGCTGATTTACAGACGTCTCTTTCCCCCATGTTAGTCTATAGCCGCTTTCACACCAAGCACTTTGATATACATTTTGTTTACTGGCAGGCCGCAAACCACTTCACGGCGTATACTGCCCCCCGGAGTCCCCGGCCGGAAGTCCCCGGAGTTGGGGAAGGCTTCAGTAGCAGCTGCTGGGACTCCCAGCAGCTGCTACTGAAGCCTTCCGAGTAAATCGCCAGAACGCCGACACCTCCTCATCTCCACCGCTCCCATATTTGCTTTTGTGTTGCCATAAGTTAGTCTCTCTGCGTTGGTGCGCTGGGCTAATGCTAATGCTAATAATGCTAATGCCAGCAAATAAAATGGCGACTTCACAAAACTTTTTTTTGTTTTACACGGCGTGGTTTGCAATTCGCCCAATCAGAAATTGGAACTTGTTTCTCCCCAGGATAGTACCTCCTCTCTAGCAGGGAATAAAAAGGGGGGGAAAAGTTCACATCAACTAAGTTCTCTATTTGTTCTGAACACAAAATCCCAGTAACTATCGGAACAAAAAGGGAAAGGGACTCTGGTGTGAAAGCGCCTAATGGGGAAAAGTCTTTCTGGGCCCAGTGACGTCACAGACTGGTACGGAAATTATAGTACCGCCGTTTGGACACAACGAATATTTTCATCAGAGTCCGGCGGACTTCCTGGGGGCTTGATAAAAACTAGCTTCAAGATAACAGCTGGGTGTTTACTTCCGGGTTGTGGCTGCTGCGTCATTACGCTTTTTGGCTTTTTGTCGCCACCTACTGGGAAGAATAGAGAACAGGCTATAATATAAACACTAATCGATAATATAATTTAAAATAAACTTTAAGTGTCAACATCTTAATGACATTGTTTTGCATGCATCATACACTACAAAGAAGGGATTAGATACATGTAGTGGAATAAAAGTACAACAGTTACCTCTGTGGTGGAGTAGAAGTACAGAGTAGCATAAACTGGAAAAACTCAAGTAAAGTACAAGTACCTCAAAATTCTACTTAAAGAGCCTGTGACACGAGTTTCCCCCATCCTCCAAACCCGTCACCTTGAGTAAATACCGTCCCCTTGAAACCGTTACTGAATTGATTTTGGATATTTGTTCTTTGATAACCATTAATCTCAATGTCGACCATGTTCTGGATCTTCTCGGGGATTCTTCAAGTCCCGCCAAATGATGTGTGACGTCATTGCGGGCACAGCGCTCCAGCCGTTCAGGATCCCAGCATCTGCATGTAAACGCACGATGGCGCACACAGCAGCAAGCTCAGACAGCGAGGACAGTTTAATTGTGAACGTGTCTGAGAGCTCACATGAGGCTGAAGGATCGGTTTATGTTCTGTTAGAAGTTTAGGAATTAGGTCAATATGGGCGATCATACGGCCATGGAGCCAGTGGTGGACTGGGACTAAACATCATCCCGGGACTCTCGACCGGCCCACTTCGGTACCGCTAGTAAACTGTGAACGGGGGGAGCCTCGCTGCGGGGAAACGGTGGACATAGTGTCCCGATCGGAGTGGGAATAATAATAATAATAATCCGTGCATTTTATCCATTAATTTCCAACATTGTGGTAAAAAACACACGTTTAATCCACGTTGGTGTTCAACTACACAAAGCATGGGTTTGTTTTCTCATCAGGAAATGCAGACCGGCTCAAACAAACGATTTGTAATCATCATCCTCACGATCATTTAATGTATCATATGTTCGCCGAATTGACATGAAAGCACTGACGAATATGAATATACTGGAGTCAACTTCATTACAACGTTATTAACGTGCCTAAACTCAGTAATTCACCATTTCTACGCATGACAACACAGTGAAGCGTTCCCGCATTGACGTCACTTCCGGCTTCCCCCAAAACCTCAAAATGAGTCGAAGGAATTTCCCCGCGATGTTCGACATGATTGATATTTATCGGAACGGTATCGCACCTTCTTTTTTAAACTGACGGTTCGAGATGACTAGTAGCACAATATTTCATTGCACAACAGTTGTTGGGATGCTGTCATAGGCGCTTTAAGTACAGTCTTTGAGTAAATCTACTTAGTTACTTTACAGCCCTGAATATATTCTCCTTGAGCAATGAAAGTGCGTAAGTGAAAGTATTTGTTTCACAGTGTTGGACACTCAGTAAGAAGGCTGACACCACGACCCCGTCCTCCTAAGACGACTGACATCTATTACAATATGTCGGAGTTCATTTCTGTTTCGTGACTTTACCACTCAGTTAAAGCAAATATTTAATATTCTTAATATAATAACTGCATTTTGACCCAAAGAGGACATTGTGGGAAAACCAACGAGTCACTTTGAGTTACCTTCGTGTTTGAAAAGTGCAATTTAAATAAAGTTTTGATTTGATTACCAAGTATTTTAAAGATGTCTCTGTTCGTCCCAGGATGCGTCTGCTTTGTGCTCTGGGTCTCTTCTTGGCCCTGCTGCATGTGACTTCCTGTCTGCTGATTGGAGCCTTCAACATCGAAAACATTGGAGTAAAGAAAACCGGAATCAAAGATCGCAAAAAAGAATACGAAGAAGCGAGGAACATCATCAAAAAGGTCTGAAACTCAACTTGGTATCCAATACTTATTTGTTCTTCATTGTTTTGACTGTATCCTGGCAAGTGGAACATAGTAACCCACTTCCTGTTTGAGTTTCCTTCTCTTGGAAATCAATGATTGTTTTGTGAGGTAATGGTCATTGTAAACATAATGCTGAAGTGCAGCACTGAACAACTACGGTGGCCAGCAGGTGTAAACGTGCTGCTACGGCCCCAAAGTCTTCCATCAGGAGAAACTCGCTGCAGCTTCAGAAAGGAAGCAGATAGAAAAACACATGAAGAAACATCTCCAGCAGCTTGAGAACACATGCAGCGTTTAGAGAACATCCAGCAGCTTGAGAACACATGCAGCGTTTAGAGAACATCCAGCTGCTTGAGGAGACATGGCAGCGTTTAGAGGACATCCAGCAGCTTGAGGAGACATGGCAGCGTTTAGAGAACATCCAGCAGCTTGAGGAGACATGCAGCATTTAGAGAACATTCAGCACCTTGAGGAGACATGCAGCGTTTAGAGAACATTCAGCAGCTTGAGGAGACATGCAGCATTTAGAGAACATTCAGCACCTTGAGGAGACATGCAGCGTTTAGAGAACATTCAGCACCTTGAGGAGACATGCAGCATTTAGAGAACATTCAGCACCTTGAGGAGACATGGCAGCGTTTAGAGGACATCCAGCAGCTTGAGGAGACATGCAGCGTTTAGAGAACATCCAGCAGCTTGAGGAGACATGCAGCATTTAGAGAACATTCAGCACCTTGAGGAGACATGCAGCATTTAGAGAACACTCAGCAGCTTGAGGAGACATGGCAGCGTTTAGAGGACATCCAGCAGCTTGAGGAGACATGGCAGCGTTTAGAGAACATCCAGCAGCTTGAGGAGACATGCAGCATTTAGAGAACATTCAGCACCTTGAGGAGACATGCAGCGTTTAGAGAACATTCAGCACCTTGAGGAGACATGCAGCGTTTAGAGAACATTCAGCAGCTTGAGGAGACATGCAGCGTTTAGAGGACATCCAGCAGCTTGAGGAGACATGCAGCGTTTAGAGAACATCCAGCAGCTTGAGGAGACATGGCAGCGTTTAGAGGACATCCAGCAGCTTGAGGAGACATGGCAGCGTTTAGAGAACATCCAGCAGCTTGAGGAGACATGCAGCGTTTAGAGAACATCCAGCAGCTTGAGGAGACATGCAGCATTTAGAGAACATTCAGCACCTTGAGGAGACATGCAGCGTTTAGAGAACATTCAGCACCTTGAGGAGACATGCAGCATTTAGAGAACATTCAGCACCTTGAGGAGACATGGCAGCGTTTAGAGGACATCCAGCAGCTTGAGGAGACATGCAGCGTTTAGAGAACATCCAGCAGCTTGAGGAGACATGGCAGCGTTTAGAGGACATCCAGCAGCTTGAGGAGACATGGCAGCGTTTAGAGAACATCCAGCAGCTTGAGGAGACATGCAGCATTTAGAGAACATTCAGCACCTTGAGGAGACATGCAGCGTTTAGAGAACATTCAGCACCTTGAGGAGACATGCAGCGTTTAGAGAACATTCAGCAGCTTGAGGAGACATGCAGCGTTTAGAGGACATCCAGCAGCTTGAGGAACACGCTGCAGCTCCAGCAGCTTGAGGAGACATGGCAGCGTTTAGAGGACATTCAGCAGCTTGAGGAGACATGGCAGCGTTTAGAGAACATCCAGCAGCTTGAGGAGACATGCAGCATTTAGAGAACATTCAGCACCTTGAGGAGACATGCAGCGTTTAGAGAACATTCAGCACCTTGAGGAGACATGCAGCATTTAGAGAACATTCAGCACCTTGAGGAGACATGGCAGCGTTTAGAGGACATCCAGCAGCTTGAGGAGACATGCAGCGTTTAGAGGACATCCAGCAGCTTGAGGAGACATGCAGCGTTTAGAGAACATCCAGCAGCTTGAGGAGACATGGCAGCGTTTAGAGGACATCCAGCAGCTTGAGGAGACATGGCAGCGTTTAGAGAACATCCAGCAGCTTGAGGAGACATGCAGCATTTAGAGAACATTCAGCACCTTGAGGAGACATGCAGCGTTTAGAGAACATTCAGCACCTTGAGGACACATGCAGCGTTTAGAGAACATCCAGCAGCTTGAGGAGACATGCAGCATTTAGAGAACAATCAGCACTTTGAGGAGACATGCAGCGTTTAGAGAACATTCAGCAGCTTGAGGAGACATGCAGCATTTAGAGAACATTCAGCACCTTGAGGAGACATGGCAGCGTTTAGAGAACATCCAGCACCTTGAGGACACATGCAGCGTTTAGAGAACATCCAGCAGCTTGAGGAGACATGGCAGTGTTTAGAGAACATTCAGCACCTTGAGGAGACATGGCAGCGTTTAGAGAACATTCAGCAGCTTGAGGAGACATGCAGCGTTTAGAGAACATTCAGCAGCTTGAGGAGACATGCAGCATTTAGAGAACAATCAGCACTTTGAGGAGACATGCAGCGTTTAGAGAACATTCAGCACCTTGAGGAGACATGCAGCATTTAGAGAACATTCAGCACCTTGAGGAGACATGGCAGCGTTTAGAGAACATCCAGCAGCTTGAGGAGACATGGCAGCGTTTAGAGAACATCCAGCAGCTTGAGGAGACATGCAGCGTTTAGAGAACATTCAGCAGCTTGAGGAGACATGGCAGCGTTTAGAGAACATCCAGCAGCTTGAGGAGACATGGCAGCGTTTAGAGAACATTCAGCAGCTTGAGGAGACATGCAGCGTTTAGAGAACATCCAGCAGCTTGAGGAGACATGCAGCATTTAGAGAACAATCAGCACTTTGAGGAGACATGCAGCGTTTAGAGAACATTCAGCACCTTGAGGAGACATGCAGCATTTAGAGAACATTCAGCACCTTGAGGAGACATGGCAGCGTTTAGAGAACATCCAGCAGCTTGAGGAGACATGGCAGCGTTTAGAGAACATCCAGCAGCTTGAGGAGACATGCAGCGTTTAGAGAACATTCAGCAGCTTGAGGAGACATGGCAGCGTTTAGACGACATTCAGCACCTTGAGGAGACATGGCAGCGTTTAGAGAACATCCAGCAGCTTGAGGAGACATGGCAGCGTTTAGAGAACATTCAGCAGCTTGAGGAGACATGCAGCATTTAGAGAACATTCAGCACCTTGAGGAGACATGGCAGCGTTTAGAGAACATTCAGCACCTTGAGGAGACATGCAGCGTTTAGAGAACATTCAGCACCTTGAGGAGACATGCAGCATTTAGAGAACATTCAGCACCTTGAGGAGACATGGCAGCGTTTAGAGAACATCCAGCAGCTTGAGGAGACATGGCAGCGTTTAGAGAACATTCAGCACCTTGAGGAGACATGCAGCGTTTAGAGAACATCCAGCAGCTTGAGGAGACATGGCAGCGTTTAGAGAACACTCAGCAGCTTGAGGAGACATGGCAGCGTTTAGAGAACATCCAGCAGCTTGAGGAGACATGCAGCGTTTAGAGAACATCCAGCAGCTTGAGGAGACATGGCAGCGTTTAGAGAACATCCAGCAGCTTGAGGAGACATGGCAGCGTTTAGAGAACATTCAGCAACTTGAGGAGACATGGCAGCGTTTAGAGAACATTCAGCAGCTTGAGGAGACATGCAGCGTTTAGAGAACATCCAGCAGCTTGAGGAGACATGCAGCGTTTAGAGAACATTCAGCAGCTTGAGGAGACATGGCAGCGTCTAGAGAACATTCAGCACCTTGAGGAGACATGCAGCGTTTAGAGAACATTCAGCACCTTGAGGAGACATGCAGCGTTTAGAGGACATCCAGCAGCTTGAGGAGACATGGCAGCGTTTAGAGAACATTCAGCACCTTGAGGAGACATGCAGCGTTTAGAGAACATTCAGCAGCTTGAGGAGACATGGCAGCGTTTAGAGAACATTCAGCAGCTTGAGGAGACATGGCAGCGTTTAGAGAACATTCAGCACCTTGAGGAGACATGGCAGCGTTTAGAGGACATTCAGCAGCTTGAGGAGACATGGCAGCGTTTAGAGAACATTCAGCAGCTTGAGGAGACATGGCAGCGTTTAGAGAACATCCAGCAGCTTGAGGAGACATGGCAGCGTTTAGAGGACATCCAGCAGCTTGAGGAGACATGCAGCATTTAGACTTCTGTCTCTCTTCTTCTGCTGTTCCCTTTAGTGTTCACTTCCTGTCTGTCTTCTTCTGCTGTTCCATTTATTGTTCACTTCCTGTCTGTCTTCTTCTGCTGTTTCATTTAGTGTTCACTTCCTGTCTGTCTTCTTCTGCTGTTTCATGTAGTGTTCACTTCCTGTCTGTCTTCTTCTGCTGTTCCCTTCAGTGTTCACTTCCTGTCTGTCTTCTTCTGCTGTTCCCTTCAGTCAGGCCCGGTTCTACGGGGGTGCATAAGGGTGCATTGCACCCTCAGTTGAGGCGTTATGCACCCTCATTTGAAAAATGAAAAGTGAAAAAAAAAAATCTAAAATGAAAAATATTACATATATAATAACAATAATTGTAGTAATAATAATAATAAGAAGAATATAGTCAGTGATGGACATCAGAAATGGTTCAAACAACCAGCCCTTACCGCCAGCAGTAACACTGCATCTACTGCAGGTAATAACAGTTCAGATCATGGGGACATTACGTTACCCGCGGCCACTGTCGTGAACACTAACGTCCTCCCGCCCGACTCGCCGGCTTTGCCCGCCTCGCCCACGAAGGCGGAGCAGCCGCAGCCGTCTTCCTTGCCCCAAACACCGCCCCCCCTCGGCGGCTCGCAAGTGCCAGAGGACCTCGGCGAAACAGAGCCTGCCCAGGTATTTAAACAAGTACCCAACTCGCCTGTGCAGTGGGGTGAGGCGCTCATTCTGCAGCTCATGGTTTCAAAACAGAGAGGCTGAATATTCCTGTGAAAAAGATGCCCTCTTCTGCATGTAGACATTTCGGTTCAAGTACGTCAGATGCCTTCACCACAACTGTACCAGAGTACCAACCGCTGTCTCCTGGTACTCATGAGTTACTCACTCACTATAAATGAAATACTATATGACAGTAAAACAAGAATAAAGTTTAAAAGCGGAGTGATTTGTAAAATATCCATAAAGAAAAGAAAATCTGTGTAGAGTTCTGTTTCATCTGGTGCTGAGAGATGTCTCCATAGATCTCTTCATGTTGCTCTCAAAGTGCACCAGATTGATGCTTTCAACTCCAATATTTAAAAAAATCTTCCCGGGGGAGCATACCCCCAGACCCCCCTAGAGGAGGTGAGGACCCCCCTAGAGGAGGTTAGGTCCACTCCCCACTTATAAAAATAGCACTTTACCACTGCACCCTCTCTAATCTCAGATGCACCCAGAGTCATTTTGTTCTGGAACACCTTCAGTGTTCACTTCCTGTCTGTCTTCGGCTGCGTTTCACTTCGGTTAAATGGATTCCTTGCGTCCCTCACTTGCGTCGTTTCCCTGCGACTAGCCCCTCCCACCAAGGAAGCATGGAGGGACGCAAGGAAACCACGAGAAACAGGAAATGAGTTTTCAGAGCAATGGGACGTCCATTCCTCCGGAGTGTCTCGTGAAGCGACGTCTGTTTGTGATGACGCTGCACAGCTGATCGTCTGACAGCAGCTCTGTCCCGTTGTTTCCACCCCCCCCCCCCCGCCGCCTCACATTTACTGACACAAACAGTTGTATCATCTGTTGTAGACCCAAATAAATAAAATAAAATAAGAACTCATTCTTAAAAAAGATAAATGCCATTCTTAAAATGTATAAACGAACATTAGTTAGATTAATATTGATCAGAGCACAACAGAAATAAAAGAATTGAGAGAAGAGAGAGAGAAATGTTATCTCTCAAAACCCAGTTTAACTTTCACTGGATTGAACACGCTGTGTGTTTGTGTGGATCTGCAGCACATTCACATTCTAACACTTAATGACTGAATGGAAATGTAAAACGAAAAAAGCGATCATGAAAGTGTTTCCAACAAATGAATAAAATGATTTTTGACACGTTGTTGTTCAGATATTTCACATATTTGAAACTAAATGAAACTTGAATTGAAACTAAACACGGTATAAACTGAGGAGTGACTCCGTGAGGTTCGTGTGTTTTCTTCACTCTCATGTCAAGAAGCATCAGATCAGTGCATGCACTGCATCGTCCAATCAGTGAGCGATACACAGTAAGGGGGCGGGGCGAGTGGCTGAGGATTTCATCGGAGGATGCTCTGGTGGCTCCTCGCTCCTCGCTCCTCGCTCCTCGCTCCTCGCTCCTCGGCAGAAATAAGAGCCATGGGACGCTACTCAAGATGGCGCAGACAAATCAACTTCCGGTGAGACCGAGGAGCGAGGAAATGAAAAATAAGAGAAGTGAGAAGGGCCCTTCTTCTGCTGTTCCCTTCAGTGTTCACTTCCTGTCTGTCTTCTTCTACTTCCTGTCTGTCTTCTTCTGCTGTTCCCTTTAGTGTTCACTTCCTGTCTGTCTTCTTCTACTTCCTGTCTGTCTTCTTCTGCTGTTCCCTTTAGTGTTCACTTCCTGTCTGTCTTCTTCTACTTCCTGTCTGTCTTCTTCTGCTGTTCCCTTTAGTACTTCCGTCAGAATTGACCAATCAGAATACATTTTTCTTCAGATTGTCCGTCGCTATGACATCATTCTGATCCAGGAGGTCCGCGACAAAGATGGGAAAATTACCGACAGACTCATGGATCTTGTTAACAAGTAAGACTTACAAAGAGCAGACACAGTATTCTAACACACAGACACGCAGACTGTGAGGGCGGCTTCATTCATCTAAATGTTATCTCGACTGCTGCAATATCCAAATCTCAGTAATCGCAGTATTTGGCAAAACGAGTGAAAATATCTGAATGAAGTATTGTGGAGAAGTCCTGGCCTACAAACAGTATTCTATAGACTTAATACAGATACACTTCATACTATCATACATTCATATATTTCCTTTCATATTGGAATTGCAATATCAATATAAAAGTTATGTTTTCCAAATGCAGCAGCACTAATGGTGACCTTTTGAAGAAGTTTGTTTGTTTGACAGATCATGAACTCACTTTATGATTCAAGATACACAAAAGGTGTGTGTGTGTGTGTGTTTCCCCAGAGGTTCTCCTGATCATTTCGACAGCATCTCCAGTGATTACCTGCCCGTGTCCGTGCCCAAGGGTGACCGTCACGAGAGATACCTCTTCCTCTACAAGTAAAACACAAACTGCCTAAATCAAAACACCAACAGTCAAATGATCGTTTGTTTGTATTGCTTTGTTAATACCAGGGAGCAGAAAGAGATGTGTTTGATAAAGAGTGTAAACAGCATAGAAAATGCTCCAGGAGTTGTGTGAATATGTGACCATGAGAAAGAGTCGATGAACTCGATCCACTGTTTGGAGACGTCTTCAAAATTAAGAGTTCCATCTTTCCTCTGCAGGGATCAGAAGGTGTCCGTGACAGGCAGCTTCCAATACGATGAGGGCAAGAGAGGCGTCTTCGACAGACCGCCCTTCGTCGTCCGGTTTTCCTCCACACAGACCGGTATTAGAGGAGAGACTCTGTTCTTTCACTGGAAATGTAGATTATCTCAACTATTCTAGAGAACTAAGCACCAGACTTGTGTGAGAGGAGATCCTGAGGTCTGTCCGTCACCAACACCACTTAACAAACTCTATCATTTGCTCCGTGCTACTTTTTCATTGGTGGTTGAATGTGATGAAGTTCATTTACTTTCTTCAGCGGTATTTCTTCTGTTGTCGTTGTCTCTCTTCATTCACTCCTCTCTCTCTCCTGGTCTCCAGGTAAGGAATTTGTTCTGATCCCCATTCACACCTCTCCATTAACTGCTGCAGAAGCTGCTAGAAAAACTAAGAAATCTGAGAAAGGCTATGTGTATAACTCCACTGTGGAACAACTGAATGCCCTTGTTGACGTGGTTGATGCTGCCGAACAAAGATGGAAGAACAATGTAATATCCCGTACAAGAAATACAACCGTAGGAACACACACACACACACACACACACACACACACACACACACACACACACACACACACACACACACACCAACTTAATTATTTAGCTAAACTGTGTTAAAAACATATTACTATATATATATATATTTCTATGGCGGCCCATATCTACCGATGTGATCAAAACAAAAGAAGAGATCTTTCAAAAAATAATTTTCAAATAAAACGTAATATCTCTAAATATGAACTTAAATCTCCATCATGACTCACATCGAGCAGTTTGTTCTGGTAGCGGGAGTACAGCCGCTTCTGTGTAAAATGAGTGGACGACAGAGAGCAACATTTAGATAGGGGGCGTTTACATTTGTGTTTTTCAGATTGTCCATAACCATGACATTATTCTGATCTAGTTTTAAAATAATCAGTTTGAGCCGTTTCCCTCTGTCAGAAGAACATCATGGTGCTCGGAGACTTCAACGCAGGCAGCAATTATGTCAAAGTCAACAACAACAGAAACGACTGGGAGAAAATCCGCCTCTTCACCAACAAGGGCTTCCACTCCCTGATCAATGACGACGTTTACACTACTATGGTGGACTCTCAACAGGTTCACGACAGGTGAACACACACAGATAATCATGAAGACACTTGCATGCACACACACTCTCTTAATCCCGCCTCTCTTCCTGTTTCTGCAGGATTGTCGTCAGCACTGAAATGAAGAAGGGAGTGGTGCCAGGCAGCGCTAAGGTCTTTGACTTCAGGAAGGAATATGATCTGGGCGATCGGGTACGTTCACACTGGACCGCGTCACGATTACATGTAAAATCAATTCATAAGACGCGGAAAGACCAAAAAATGTGTGGCGAAGGTTTTTTCATCTCGAGCTTCAAATTTGCGTGACGCTGTCTCACGACATCCTCGTCGCCAGCGCATCTTGTTTGAGTGACGCATTTCATTGAAACAACACACTTTTCTTTTTTTACTTTCACATTTCTAGACAGGTTATCCCTCCATGTGAGCCATACTTAGAATCTCACTCATGTAACTAAAGTAATTCAGCCTAAGTGTACGTAACTAAAATAAAGCATGACGGCATATTATTTCAGTGAAGATCAGCATTTGATCAATGGAAATATTTGACATTTTGAAATAGCATCAGACCTTAATGATCCTTCCATGTGAGCCAAAGATAATCTAACAAACACAAAACAGCAATTTAGACGTTTCCTTTGCTCTGACGTCTAATGTCACGGTGGATGAGCGAGTCGTTATATTGAGCTGATAACAGATGAAGTTATTAGGCGTGCAGAGATGTGAGAGTTGACAGGAGTAGTCACTACAGTCAGGAACTAGATTACTTGATTACTCGATTAATGCTTGTGATTTTTTTCATTTTTATGAACTATTGAGTTGACGATCTAAAAAACATCTTGAGCAAAGAAACCACCTGTTAGAAGTTAAACTGTGTTCTGTTCCAAGTTGGAAGAACAACTAATTGAAATTGAGTTTCTAAAATGTTTTCTCTGTTTCTTTCAGGCGAAGAATATCAGTAACCATTTCCCTGTGGAGGTGGAGCTGAAGCTGGAGCTGTTAGAAAAACACAAAAAACGCACCCGGGATGAGGAACCTGTCAGAAACCCGAAAAAGGCCAAACTGAATCCGAATTAGGATTATTCAGTTGGAGTATTTCTGGAACCCATGCAGCATTGAAAAAGAATAAAAAAAGAATAAAAGCCAAATGATTTCATTGCAAACTTGTGTTTTTGAAACAGGAGAGTGAAGTGTCTCATTGTAGTGTTTAGAAAAGGTGAAGTAAATGAAATGTGATTGTGAGAATTAACCAAGAGATCTTTTATAGGAAATGGATATCAGTTTCTACTGAAGAGAAAGACAACGTGTATCCAGAGCAACTCGGACAAGCACTCTCACATTGAGTTTAATATTTAGTGGCTCACTTGAGTCAATGAACAGCATTCTCACAGAAGGTCAAGCGTCCTTATGCATTAGCATTCATGTGTCTAGCATAAAGTCTGTAACTCCTGGAGAGTGGGGGTTAGTGCATTCACGCTAAATCAGTGCAGACATTTTTTATTCATTATTTAAATAGTTTTTATAAAAGTTCTAAATTGGCTCTGATTCTACTTCATTCCTCTCACTGTGTTTCTCTTTCCACCTTCATCCAGCAAAGCTCATTTCTCATGTGAACCTCCCTGGCAGCCTGATTCTGAATACAGGATGCAGTCAATCTATTTCATTGGATTGATACAGCCCAACATGAAAACCTGTACCACAGACAATCCAGATGTGAAAAGAGAGAATGCCCCTCATCAATGGAGGAATTCAGTGTGTAGTCTAGAAAATTATACATTTGAAAGTACACTTTTGCGTATTTACGGGAACTGTTGCGGAGCCTAAGCAGCAGAGTTGCTCCTGAACCTTCTCTCTGTATTTACACCCTCCATCTTCAAAAAGCAGGTCATACCCCCCCACCACTATTCCCCTTGCAATCCTTGATGTATGAATACATATTTAAAGCTGGAAAATTATGCAGGGACGTGCACAGACATTTGGAGGGGCTACTAAACTGGAAAAAGCCCCCCCCCCCCCCCCCGAAAAAAAATATAAGACCAGAACGATTATTACATTAACTAATTTGAACAGTAATTCACTTCATCATCTCATGTGTAATCACACACTTAGCGATATTGAACATAAATAATAAAAACGTAGGCCTACCTGGTTTAAAACACTTTTGTGGTCATACTGTGGAACGAGTTCACACTGAAACGAGTTCTTCATTCAAAATTTCGCGGGCAATTACATGTAAGAAGAAGGAGAAGAAGAAGAAGAAGAAGAAGAAGAAGAAGAAGAAGAAGAAGAAGAAGAAGAAGAAGAAGAAGAAGAAGAAGAAGAAGAAGAAGAAGAA
Organism: Harpagifer antarcticus; assembly: GCA_902827135.1. NCBI lineage: Eukaryota > Metazoa > Chordata > Actinopteri > Perciformes > Harpagiferidae > Harpagifer > Harpagifer antarcticus. The sequence continues at coordinate 49,220 of CADEHL010001323.1, forward strand.
GAAGAAGTAAAAGAAGTAGTAGAAGAAGAATGAAGCTGGTGTGTTGCCCGCAGCGAGACACTACAATACTAATTGTGGGCTTATCACGTTGATTTGACAACAACAGAAAAAAAAAGAAAAAAAAAAAGGGGCAGGTCAGCCAAAAAAGGGAAAACGGGTCGTTGCCCGGGCAACAATAGCCGTACCTGTGCACGTCCCTGCTATTATGGTATATCAGGTGGTTGCTGGATTATCAACCCATCTTTGCTTGAACGTGGGCTCGTTGTGGCCGGACCCAGGCCCACGCATAGAGGTCTTATGGGATAGTTTCTTCCCCTCAAGGTCATGGTGCTTAGGGGGTAGTTGGCTCGTTGGGGCCGGACCCAGGCCGACACATAGCAGTCTCACTGGATAACAGAAACTCTCCTCTCTACTCTCTCATCCTCTCTGGACTCTCTCTGTCCTCTCACATCTCGGCAGGCTCGTCAGTCCCCCCCTGCTCCCTGGCTAAGTGACGCACTGCGTGCTAATAGAACCGTCCTTCGGGCAGCAGAGCGGAAACGGTGGAAATCCAGACACTGTGACGACCTCCTAACCTATCAGGCTCTCCTCTCCTCTTTCTCTGCCTCGATCTCTCAGGCAAAGAGCACTTTCTTTCAAGATAAGATCCAATCTTCCTATTCCAATCCCAAAAAACTATTTTCCATCTTCTCCACCCTCTTGGACCCCCCCAAAGCCCCTCCCCCCTCCTCCCTTCTGTCAAGCGACTTTGTTAACCACTTCGAAAAAAAGGTTGATGATATTCGCTCTTCTTTTTCTGACTCACCTTTACTCACCGCTGGGTCACCAGACCCTCCTTTCACTCACACACTGACCTCCTTTTCCCCTCTCTCTCCAAGTGAGGTTCTTACCCTCATTACCTCTGCCCGCCCTACCACCTGTCCTCTGGACCCTATCCCTTCAAACCTCCTTCAGACTATCGCTCCTGATATTCTACCGTTTCTCACCCATTTCATCAACACTTCTCTAACTTCTGGTCACTTTCCAAACAGTCTCAAGGAGGCGAGAGTAAACCCTCTCCTAAAAAAACCCACTCTCAACCCGTCTGATGTTATAAACTACAGGCCTGTCTCTCTCCTCCCGTTCCTGTCTAAAACACTTGAACGGGCTGTCTTTAAACAACTCTCCTGTTATCTCCATCAGAACAACCTTCTGGATCCGCACCAGTCTGGTTTCAAGGCAGGTCACTCCACAGAAACTGCCCTCCTTGCTGTCACTGAGGAACTGCACACTGCTAAAGCTGCATCCCTCTCCTCTGTCATCATCATGTTGGACCTGTCTGCTGCATTCGACACGGTGAACCATCAGATCCTCCTTCGCACTCTCCAAGAACTTGGAGTTTCAGGCTCTGCACTCTCCCTCCTCGCCTCATACCTCAAAGACCGTACCTACAGGGTAACTTGGAGAGGGTCCGAGTCCGACCCTTGTCAATTACAACTACAGGGGTCCTTCAGGGCTCTGTTCTTGGTCCCCTCCTCTTCTCCCTGTACACAAACTCGCTCCGATCAGTCATTAGCCCGCATGGTTTTTCTTACCACTGCTATGCTGACGACACCCAATTAATTCTGTCCTTTCCCCGCTCAGAGACCCAGGTCGTCGCACGCATCTCTGCTTGTCTAGCTGACATCTCTCAGTGGATGTCTGCTCATCACCTCAAGCTCAACCTTGACAAGACTGAACTGCTTTTCCTTCCGGGAAAAGATTGGCCCACTCTTGACCTGACAATCAACATCGGCACCTCTGTTGTTTCCCCGACTCAGACTGCAAGGAATCTGGGTGTGACCCTAGATAACAACCTGTCCTTCACTGCAAACATCGCTGCTACAACCCGTTGCTGCAGATATACGCTGTACAACATCAGGAAGATTCGTCCCCAGCTGACCCAGAAAGCCACGCAGCTTCTGGTCCATGCTCTCGTCATCTCACGCCTAGACTACTGCAACTCCCTCCTGGCTGGTCTACCTGCATGTGCCATCCGACCTCTGCAGCTCATCCAGAATGCAGCGGCTCGTCTGGTCTTCAACCTTCCTAAATGTTCCCACACCACTCCGCTCCTCCGCTCCCTCCACTGGCTCCCGGTAACTGCTAGAATCCACTTCAAGACACTGGTACTTGCGTACCATGCTGCGAATGGATCTGGCCCTTCCTACATCCAGGACATGGTTAAACCGTACACCCCAGCACGTGCACTCTGCTCTGCATCAGCCAAACGACTCGCTGCACCCTCGCTGCGAGGGGGACCCAAGTTCCCATCAGCAGAAACACGTGGGTTTGCTATCCTGGCTCCAAGATGGTGGAATGAGCTCCCCATTGACATCAGGACAGCAGAAAGCCTGCACACCTTCCAGACTGAAAACTCATCTCTTTCGACTCCACTTCGAGCCATAGAATTACTAACAAGGCACTTATATACTAATAAAGGACTGGCTCCTCTAAAGCCAGCTGAGTAGCACTTGAAGTGTTTGGCTCTATGAAACCTGATGTACTTTATGATTCTGTTTTCTTCAGGGTTGTGTCTTCCTGGTCGAATGCACTTATTGTAAGTCGCTCTGGATAAAAGCGTCAGCTAAATGCAATGTAATGTAATGAGTATGGGGTGAGGGGGTCTCTACTCAGGGCCATCCAATCTCTGTACTCCCAAAGCGAGAGCTGTGTCCGGGTCCTCGGCAGTAAGTCGGACCCATTTCCGGTGAGGGTTGGCCTCCGCCAGGGCTGCGCTTTGTCACCAATCCTGTTTGTAATATACATGGATCGGATTTCGAGGCGTAGTCATGGGGGAGGGGGTCTGCAGTTCGGTGGACTAAGGATTGCACCACTGCTTTTTGCAGATGATGTGGTTCTGATGGCTTCATCGGTCTGCGACCTTCAGCACTCACTGGATCGGTTCGCAACCAAAGAACCAGATCGCGGATACAAGCGGCCGAGATGGGTTTCCTCCGCAGGGTGGCTGGCGTCTCCCTTAGGGATAAGGTGAGAAGTTCGGTCATCCGGGAGGGACTCGGAGTTGAACCGCTCCTCCTTCGCGTCCAAAGGAGCCAGTGGAGGTGGTTCGGGCACCTAGTAAGGATGCCACCTGGGCGCCTCCCTAGGGAGGTGTTCCAGGCACGTCCAGCTGGGAGGAGACCGAGGGGTAGACCTCGGACCAGGTGGAGGGATTATATCTCTTTGGCCTGGGAGCGCCTTGGGACCCCCCAGTCAGAGCTGGGTGATGAGGGGAAAGGAACGTTTGGGGCTCTCTGCTGGAACGAGACCCCCGAGACCCGACCACGGATAAGCGGGAGAAGATGGATGGATAATAAAAAAGAAAATATCTAAATAAATATAGGAAGTTTAAGAGTATGCAATAAAAATATATATAATATATTAATATAAATGTTAGAAGTCAAAGTATAAATGTCCACAACAGATACAACTAAATAAAGAATAATACGAATAATAATGGCGATATTATTATAAAATCTTATAGCTTGTGCTTCAATTAAAAAGGTTTATGTATAAAAACAGATTTTTGTGCAGATAAGATATCAAGAATATATTAATAACACTTTTTCAATTTAACACAGTTGAATTGTCATGATCATTAATTGAAATAATAATGGGCTTAAATGTGTTTTGTGTTTTCTTCTTAAGGGTCAGAGTGTCTTTCGTTTTATTATATATTTTGAGGGAATGACCACTTGTTTCAAAATGATGATCCGTAGTCGCGGTGTGAATGCGCCTATAGTAACTAATTATAATTATATAACTAATTATGAATTATTATTATAACTAATTATAGTAACTAATTTAATAATGTATGTTGTTTAATGAAAGTCTCGTTTGTTGCAGTGGATTCTTGATGATGCTCTGTCGCCCTCTAGAGCAGGGCTATTCAACCTCATTAGCAAGTGGGCCACATAGGAAAACCACTGGGGGTTTGTGGGCCACACAATACTTTGTCAAGGAACCACTACAAATAACTCTTGCTTACTTAGTGTTAATAGATACTAATACATTAAATGAACTTGTCAAGTGCATCCCTTTGTTTTTTACTTTAATTGTATCAACATAAATCATTACAGAAAGCAACCAGTCCATAAAAAAGTAGGAAAGCTTCGGTTACAAGGCTTGACACAAAAGTGCAAAATGTTGCATCTTTAACACTAAGGAGACATGAGGTTTCTAACAGTTCCATGTCCACTAATGTACACAACAAGATGGATAGAACAGTATTCATCACATTAACAGTAAGTAGCCCTGTGTATAATATCCTCAACACTTCCAAGCATACATAAGGTGCTTTGAAGACAACACAAGTCCATAAAATGTAATACTAAATGCAAATAGAACATAGTAAAACAATAACATTCATATCTTGGAAACATTTTTACAATTTTCGAAACAGTAAGTCGGCTTGTTTGAATGACCATAAAAACAGATCTGCATACATACCATGAATCAGACTTCTGTCATGTTTAGCCTGTTTGAGTCCGTGAGAGAAATTACACTGCCTTGATTTAGCTATTTCAGCATAGATCATAAGTGGTAAGAGCCAGTGGCGGCCGGCCCATAGGGGCGCTAGGGGCGCCGCCCCTCCTCTTCCCACATACAAAACAAAATATTAAAAAAAATATTAAATTAAAAAATATATATTTTAAAAAATAATATTTAAAAAATATATATATTTTATATTTTTATTTTTAATGAACAAGGTAAATATCATATCAACAATTGGTATCAGTAAAATGTATAATCTACAATAAAATCACGTTTAAAATTGTGTTACGATGTCTAAAGTTACTGATAAGTCACATGTTTCCTGCCTGGCCCGTGGCATTAGTCTATAATTACCGGGCGGAGCCCCCGAGCCAATCAGCAGCAACCAGCACGTTGCAAAAGTCTCAATAGTAAACTGTGCCGCCGAAACATAATTTCAGCCAATCAGCGCCGTCAAATATTTTGGTCACGAGGGCGCTCACGTTGGCGCCCACGTGAGTTATTTTTTAGACTCGTGAGTGACCAAGGTGACGCAATAGTTGGATGAGAATGGTGTGCAGGTGGAGTCGCCGGACCTCGGCCCCCGCCCAATTCCGTTCCAGAGCTACTCTCCAATCCTTTCGAAAGGAGAAGTTTGGGAGATAAATTGATACTTAAAGACCTTGGACCGGACCAACCCGATTTGTATATATCGCAGCAAGCTCGTGAAAAAGATAAAACGTATCAACAAGGCTTCTCACGTAGCTGGTACACCAGAAAGGCTAGCTGGATGCAAACAGGTAAATGCTATCTTTTGTTTCCTATGCTTGCTCTTCAAACAGCGGGGACACATACGATCTGTTCAGAAACTAGACAAAAGTTAAACAAGTACAAACCACAGACTGCCTGTGTCATGGAGAATACAGTCGCTGGCTAATTTATGTCTGTAGGCCGTTGTTGTGAGTGTGGACGGTCGGAGCATATATAACGTTAGCTTAGCCGATCTCCATTCAGAAAACACGCATTTTAAAAGGTGTTTCTCTGCCGTCTGTCTGCAGACTTGTCAAAGCATTAACTCATGGTTTTTACTAACCGGTATCAGTATGTTGTGACTTCGGCATCATTTAGAAACGTGTATTAAATCACGGTCAGATATGTTCATCTTGTTGTAGTTGTAGCCCCCTTGCCTGGTTGTTCCTGGCCCGAGAACCACGATTTTATGGGGCCAGAAAAACTGTGAATTAGGACCCGCTAGCCTATACTAGGCCAAGTGGAAACGCAACCAAAAACGGGCCCCGCCCGGCTCGGCACTGTCTGTGTCATGGCGAATACAGTCACTGGTTTATCTCTGTCTGTAGGCCGTTGTTATGAGTGTGGAGTGAGCATATACAACCCAGTCTCCTAAAAAACGTGTACTAACTACGTTGGTCCACAACGTAGGACGTAGTATTTCTACAAAAACGCCTCTGAAATTGTAAGATCCCTCCGTTTTTTTTCACCATTCATTCCAATGGCTGGCGTCTATGTCACGTGATCTTCACATTTCTCCGTGCATAAAAAAAAAACATCTGAGGCAGGCCCGGTTCCAGAGCAAAAGAACTCAGAGTGCATCTGAGATTAGAGAGGGTGCAGTGGTAAAGTGCTATTTTTATAAGTGGGGAGTGGACCTAACCTCCTCTAGGGGGGTCTGGGGGCATGCTCCCCCGGGAAGATTTTTTTAAAATATTGGAGTTGAAAGCATCAATCTGGTGCACTTTGAGAGCAACATGAAGAGATCTATGGAGACATCTCTCAACACCAGATGAAACAGAACTCTACACAGATTTTCTTTTTCTTTATGGATATTTTACAAATCACTCCGCTTTTAAACTTTATTCTTGTTTTACTGTCATATAGTATTTCATTTATAGTGAGTGAGTAACTCATGAGTACCAGGAGACAGCGGTTGGTACTCTGGTACAGTTGTGGTGAAGGCATCTGACGTACTTGAACCGAAATGTCTGCATGCAGAAGAGGGCATCTTTTTCACAGGAATATTCAGCCTCTCTGTTTTGAAACCATGAGCTGCAGAATGAGCGCCTCACCCCACTGTACAGGCGAGTTGGGAACTTGTTTAAATACCTGGGCAGGCTCTGTTTCGCCGAGGTCCTCTGGCACTTGCGAGCCGCCGAGGGGGGGGGGTGTTTGGAGCAAGGAAGACGGCTGTGGCTGCTCCGCCTCCATGGGCGAGGCGGGCAAAGCCGGCGAGTCGTGCGGGAGGACGTTAGTGTCCACGACAGTGGCCGCGGGTAACGTAATGTCCCCATGATCTGAACTGTTATTACCTGCAGTAGATGCAGTGTTACCAGTGTTGTGCTAGTTACTGAAAACCAGTAACTAGTTACCATTACTAGTTACTTCATTTCAAAAGTAACTCAGTTACCTTACTGATTACTTACACCAAAAAGTAATGCGTTACTGTGAAAAGTAACGTTTTAGTTACTTAAACAAAGGGCTCCCAGTAAGCCCTTATAGCCTTCACTTCAGTTTGTTATTGCTTTGGAGAATAATACAATCTGTTGATCGACTTCACATGTATTATATGCATTATATGCAATCTGGATTGAATCGATATTAGCTGGCTTTCCATGTTTGTATATTCTTTCTCCAGGTAGTTGGAAAAAGTTTTCCGTCCCATATGCATACTTGCCAACCTTCAGACCTCAGAAATCGGGAGCATTTCCAAAACCACCGTGGGGGGGGGGGTCGCCGGAGCAGCTGGTTCGCCGGAGCTGTATTAGATTAACATTAACATGCTTATTGTAGTTGTAAGTGCACTGTCTTGCGGCCCGTAGCAGCATCCTTGATGGAGCAGATGTGTGGGCAAGAAAGGAGTGAGCAGAGGAGAATTGTCGATTCTTGTTCTGTTTTCTGTGACTATCTTCCTCACCCTGTATTAAAGTCCGAGTGGAAACAGTCCTGAGTAAATCTGATTTTGTCAGAAATCGGGAGAAATATGACCGCGGGAGGAAACCGGGAGAGGGCAATGAAATCGGGAGTCTCCCGCGAAAATCGGGAGGGTTGGCAAGTATGCCCATATGCCGTGTGCCGCCCGGACATGGTGTCATGCTAACTAGCTCCCTGAAAGCGGGTGACTCCACTGTAGCAATAGCCTGCAGGTGTTCTATAACATACCGTGCAATGGCTTTATCCACTTTCCCCTGGCCAGCAGTCCCTTGGGTAAAATCCAGCCGCTGTTGCTCAGGTGGAGGTGGAGGAGGTGGAGGTGGAGGTGGAGGTGGAGGTGGAAGTGGAGGTGGAGGTGGAGGTGGAAGTGGAGGTGGAGGTGGAGGTGGAAGTGGAGGTGGAGGTGGAGGTGGAAGTGGAGGTGGAGTGGCGTCGGATGAGTCTCTGTGGTCTTAGCTACTAGCTTCGTCCCAGCATGTTGTTTCTGCAGATGTTTTAAGAGATTTGAATGACTGGTTTGGGCAGTAGATAGACTCTTTGACCCGCCAGGACACAACTTACATTTAGTAACGGAGTAACGCACCATGTAGTAACGGTAACTGAGTTACTGAATTTAAAAAGTAATGCGTTAGAGTACTAGTTACTGCCAAAAATAACGGCGTTATAGTAATGCGTTACATTGCAACGCGTTAGTCCCAACACTGAGTGTTACTGCTGGCGATAAGGGCTGGTTGTTTTAACCATTTCTGATGTCCATCATTGACTATATTCTTCTTATTATTATTATTATTATTATTACTACAATTATTATTATTGTTATTATATATATAATATTTTCCACTTTAGATTTTTTTTCTTTCACTTTTCATTTTTCAACTGAGGGTGCAACGCACCCTTATGCACCCCCGTAGAACCGGGCCTGGTAAGGACAGAGGGTCTGAGGACAGAGGGTCTAAGGACAGAGGGTCTAAGGACAGAGGGTCTAAGGACAGAGGGTCTAAGGACAGAGGCTCTGAGAACAGAGGGTGTCGTATTGTCATACTGATATTTTGTACAAACTGCGAAGTCCACTGAGACAAATGTAACATTTGTGATATTGGGCTATAAATAAACATTGATTGATTGATTGATTGATTGATTGATTGATTGATTGATTGAGAGGAGAACTATTTTAATAAAGTATTGTTTTATGAAAGTCTCGTTTGTTGCAGTGGAGTCTACATGGCGCTCTGCCGCCCTCTAGTGTCCGCAGGAGGTTACTACAGCTCACAGGTAAAAGGTCTATGTAAAAATGTAAAAACCTAAACATTTAAGTAAAAATGTGGAATAAATATATAAAATAAAACTGAATAAATGTTTAACATTTCCAATAAAAAAGACACAATTAATAGCAAAAATAAATTGTTTATAAACACAGGAAATTGAAGTGAAAATGTAAAGTAAATAATAATTTAAAAAAATGTAAACAGACGTAAGAAGGTAAATAAAATAGAATACCACATTTGAAATATATTTTTATTAATAAATAATAAAACAAGTGATAATATGAAAATAAGAATATTACTCGTATTTTTTTCAAACAAGAAATTAAAGTAAAAACATGAAAAAAAACATTATAAACATTTTGAATATAAAAACATTAAAATATAAGTAAAGCACAAGAAGAAAGTAGGAATGTGCAACAAATAAACTAAAATATAATTAAGATATGTGTATATAAACATGAGTTTAATTAAAAATGTGCAATAAAAAGGAATGAAAACTGAATAAATGTTGTCATTTCCACAAAAATATATATTTTTAATAGAGTTAAAAATCGAAACATACAATATGTAATATTTTTAAAATATTAAATCATAAAATAAGTAATAATATTAAAATCAGAATATATGTAAAAAGTAAAAATGTGCAATCAAAACGTCAAATACAATATATATATATATGACCATAAACAGATATTCATTTAAATACAAATGAAATGCATTAATAACATATGTATGAAGGGTTGAGTGAGGGAAAGGACGCAGAGGATGGAGATGTTAGGGGGAGGAGCAGAAGAGGCTCAGTCTGTTCAGCAGCAGGACAATGGACCGTCTCCTGCACCGATCCTAACCGGAACACACCGAGACACAAGGTACTGTTACCGGAGAACCTGAGCATGCTTTAGGGGGGCTAACACGGGTAATTTATCCATCTAACCCGGGTTAAAGTAAAATCATATGTCTGTGCAGAAGGGGGGAGTCTGCAGGAAGGAAGCGACGCAGCAACAGACACCCAGCAGAGAGGCCTTTCCTCCCGGGTCCTAAACCGGCTGGAGACACCTTATTGTAACACAGACAACTTAAACTGTTCATGATTTTAAAAGAAAGTGTGTATTTTGTAATGGTGTTATGATTTTAAAGCAGGGAAACACATCCGGAATAGCAACGCCGCGTTTTCCCGTCTCCAAAAACAACCTGATGCAGAACTCCCTTTGAAATATGTCTATTTTAACTTAAAATGCCTGGAAGTTAAATGTAACACGTCTACATTTGAAAATTACGATTGATTTGGATACCTTGAAGTCTTATGTTGTATTCGGCGTTCGATAGATTTATAAGAAAACGGTTAAATTATAATTGAAACCGAATCTTAATCTAGACACAGTGGACGTCGGCGTCCGCTAAGCCGTATTTGACGTGAGGGGGCAACACGCGTTTAACACATAATAGTGGTCTTTTTAAATCTTAAAAAGGCTTATATGTGTAATAAAAACACGCCGAATTAAAACCTGGCTCACACTGATTCTAATAGATATTAAGTCTTTTTTTTCAATACTAAAATGCCCCAAAATCAACGCTTCATTAAAATATTATGTTAGTTTAACGGAGGTTCGGAGCGGGCAGCATATGTCGAGTTTGCCAACAAAGCCTCTCTGTAGCCAGCAGTGTTTCTGCCACCAGGCCTGATGCAGGGATAGTGGGGTGAATAGATGGAGGCATTGTATTTACCACCATAATGTGCCTTCTGTTAAACACTGCATGTGACGTACATACACAGCAAGGCAGAGATGTTGTGCAGGAATGGAGACTTTAGGACTTATTATCACTCATGTCTGAATGTGCAGAATGTCACCATGTCAGTGCAGAGGCTGCAGAAAACACACGCGCACACACACACACACACACACACACACACACACACACACACACACACACACACACACACACACACACACACACACACACAGATAGATATATCCTCAGTGATACAGCATATCACGATGAAGGTCATTTATCCCTCAAATCTATAATAAAAACACAGCTGGACGGTCTGTTAGTTGTGTATTCTGTATTTGTTATGTATTTAGTGAAGGGGGGGGGGGGGGGGGGCATCAATGCATTCAAATCAATAGCGTTTTACTTTAATATGCTGAGGATGATTGGAGCAGGCAGGCGTTTGTTGAGCGGTGATGGTTTAATATTAGATTGTATTGACCTGAGACAGAGTGTGTGTTCGTGGGAGGAGGAAGGAGATAAACACACACACACACACACACACACACACACACACACACACACACACACACAATCTGCTTACAGAGGAGAGGAATCAGTATGGATGGAAAGGACGTGTCAGATTAGTTCACACGTTGTAATAACAGAGCTTATTCTTTAACTCTGTGTCTAGTCTTTTAACATGACAGCTAAAGAGCTGATGATGTATACACCGAGACTCAGTGACAGGAAGCAACACCAAACCGCTAAGGATTATGGGTATTATCACAGTGTTTCTATTTCATTGACACTCATAACACACTCTTCACAAGCTGTGCAATTCACCATTATACATCCCTTATATACAGAGGTGGGAAGTAACTAAGTACATTTACTCAGTACTGTACTTAAGTAAACGTTTGAGGTACTTGTACATTACTTGAGTATTTCTATTTGATGCTATTTTGTACATCTACTTTTGGCCAAAGCGTCTAACAAGTAAATGTACTTAAGTTCACATTTTATTTCACTTTTAGTATGTTACTGTGTACTTCTACTCCACTACAGTTCAGATGTACATGGTGGACTTTTCCTCCACTACATGTATTTATACCTTTAGTATAACTCAGATCTTGTACTTGAGTTAAAGTAGAAGTACTCAGATCTTATACTTGAGAAAAAGTAGAAGTACTCAGATCTTGTACTTGAGTAAAAGTAGAAGTACTCAGATCTTGCTCTTGAGAAAAAGTAGAAGTACTCAGATCTTGTACTTGAGTAAAAGTAGAAGTACTCAGATCTTGCTCTTGAGAAAAAGTAGAAGTACTCAGATCTTGTTCTTGAGTAAAAGTAGAAGTACTCAGATCTTGTACTTGAGTAAAAGTAGAAGTACTCAGATCTTATACTTGAGTAAAAGTAGAAGTACTCAGATCTTGTTCTTGAGAAAAAGTAGAAGTACTCAGATCTTGTACATGAGTAAAAGTAGAAGTACTCAGATCTTGTACTTTAGTTAAAGTCTAACAAGTAAATGTACTTAAGTTCACATTTTATTTCCCTTTGTGTATGTTACTGTGTACTTCTACTCCACTACAGTTCAGAGGTGAATGGTGTACCTTTCCTCCACTACATGTATTTAATACCTTTAGTATAATATCTGAGTACTTCTACACCTCTTCAACAACACACTTTACAACAATTGGCTGCAACATGCGTCTGAAGTCTGAACGGAGGAACTAAAGCATGTTGGATCCTGTGTGTGTTCCTGTGGAGGTCACACCCTGAAACACTGGGTGGACCCCAGGGAGGAGACCTGCAAGATACACTCAAACACAATGTCAAACATGTGCAATGAAAGTCCAAATACAATATCAAATAAAGAGTAAAGTATCCAAAACAATTGCAACAAAAAGTACTAAATAAATCATAATATTAAAAAAGTATAAAAAAAGAAAGTAAAAATATGCAATTAAAAATATAAATGTCCACATTGTATGATAGATATCTATTATCAGTATAACATGTGCATATCACCATATATAAGCAGAGGTGTACTTCAGTGCAAGTAGAAGTACTCAGATCTTGTACTTGAGTAAGTAGAAGTACTCAGATCTTGTACTTGAGTAAAAGTAGAAGTACTCAGATCTTGTAGTTGAGTAAAAGTAGAAGTACTCAGATATTGTACTTGAGTAAAAGTACTCAGATCTTGTACTTGAGTAAAAGTACTCAGATCTTGTACTTTAGTTAAAGTAGAAGTACTCAGATCTTGTACTTTAGTTAAAGTAAAAGTACTCAGATCTTGTACTTTAGTTAAAGTAGAAGTACTCAGATCTTGTACTTTAGTTAAAGTAGAAGTACTCAGACCTTGTACTTGAGTAAAGGTAGAAGTACTCAGATCTTGTACTTGAGTAAAAGTAGAAGTACCAGAGTGTAGGAATACTCTGTCACAGTAAAAGCATTCAAAATGTTCCTCAAGTGAAAGACAGTGAAAGTATTCGTTGTGCAGATTGGTCCATTTCAGAATAATATATATGATATGTTTTATAATGATTGATCATGAAAGTGTTCTCAAAGCTGGTGAAGGAGCAGCTAGTTTGAATGGCTTTGTAGACTGCAGGGTAGCTGGTGAAGGTGCAGCTAGTCTGAATGGCTTTGTAGACTGCAGGGTAGCTGGTGAAGGTGCAGCTAGTCTGAAGTACTTTGTAGACTGCAGGGTAGCTGGTGAAGGTGCAGCTAGTCTGAAGTACTTTGTAGACTGCAGGGTAGCTGGTGAAGGAGCAGCTAGTCTGAATGGCTTTGTAGACTGCAGGGTAGCTGGTGAAGGAGCAGCTAGTCTGAATGGCTTTGTAGACTGCAGGGTAGCTGGTGAAGGAGCAGCTAGTCTGAATGGCTTTGTAGACTGCAGGGTAGCTGGTGAAGGAGCAGCTAGTCTGAATGGCTTTGTAGACTGCAGGGTAGCTGGTGAAGGTGCAGCTAGTCTGAAGTACTTTGTAGACTGCAGGGTAGCTGGTGAAGGTGCAGCTAGTCTGAAGTACTTTGTAGACTGCAGGGTAGCTGGTGAAGGTGCAGCTAGTCTGAAGTACTTTGTAGACTGCAGGGTAGCTGGTGAAGGTGCAGCTAGTCTGAAGTACTTTGTAGACTGCAGGGTAGCTGGTGGATTTACTCCAGGTGGAACTAAAGTCTGATTCAACACTTGGTTAGATTTCACATCATTCATCCACATCTGTGAAGTAACTAAAGGTATTAAATACATGTAGTGGAGGAAAAGTACACCCTGTACCTCTGAGCTGTAGAGGGGTAGAAATACACTGGAGCATAATGTGGAAATATTAAATAACAAGGCTCTCAGATATATATATATATATATATAATAGTACTTCAGATTGTTTTGTGTACTAAAGGCAGTACTCTCTGTCTCTTTGTGATAGCTGTGAGTTTTCTCACGAATCCCACAGTGTGATAAGATGTGTCACATTTCATTAGGTAACCAGCTGTTTCCTTGTGTTCCACTTTCTGAGTGAGTTTCTTGATGATATATCTTCTGCAGGTCGAGCTTGTTTCTTTGGTTGTGTAGGCTAACGTGCTAATGCTAACGTCCTCACAGTGATTGTGTCTCTTTGGCTGTTGTGTCATCGATGAGAGCAGTGGAGCTGGGATGTGGTATTTCTGGTCCCTGAAGGCAGCATCTCCCCTCCTCTTGCAGAAAACCCAACAAAGCATTAAATAGTGAATGTCGGCATTGCGTCTGATTCACCAGCACTTATGGTGTGATCGTGCTTGAAGTGAAATATCTGCACTTTCCTCGTTGTTCGGAGTTAGATTTAGATTTAGTCGTGTTTGGCTTGAGTTGCGTCCTTACATTCTTAACTCTTACCCCGATAAGTTCATTTCCATTTCTATTTTTGAATCCTGTCAGGATCTGTGACTCAAACATCTTCAACACAGTTTTGTTAACTGACTATATCAGAGTCTCTGGTCTCAGTCCGTTGAAGACCTTCGAACAAAAACCCTTTACTTTGAACCCTCGATGGAACCGTCGCTCAGACCGGACAGAGGTCATGTTCACAGCCAGATCATAATAATGTGATCATAGGAGAGCGGCTGATATCTGCGGCTCAGTATGTCATTCAGAGCACACACACACACACACACACACACACACACACACACACACACACACACACACACACACACAGAGCTCCCATGCGTCAGCGTCTTAATGGGATTATCCTCACAGCTCCCACAGAGAGACAGGAGGGCAACGAGACACTGTGTTATATCTGTTATATGATGTCCATCTACTGGTCTTCTTCTGCTTATAGACAGGCGGTGGCTCAGTGGGGTAGTGCGCTGGGCTTTGGATCAGGCGCTGTCCACGTTTGTTCTTTTTACCTACTTTGCAACTTCTTTCCTGTTAGAGTCCTTGCATGTGTAAACGTGCCTGGAAGTGAACTTGATTCAGTTCTGCTTTGGGTAAAGGCGTCTAACAAGTGAATGTAATGTAATGTGATATAAGGATTAGGGATGGTGTCGTTAAAGTTTCACGGTACTACTACTCTAATTTTTCTGATAGGGGCGGGGTGAATGTCCAAATTGACCAATCAGCATCGAGTATTCAACAATGCCGTTTAAAATGTTGATTAGATATAGATCTTAGGAGGAAATGAAATGTTAAGCATCTCGTACTACTTTAAAGCAGATGTGTGTCTCTTGGAGAAGTGGAATTATTTACCGAATGGGCTGTAAGCTTTTATGTGTACTTGTAAGCAACTGTGGCTGAAAGAATATTTGAGTTTGTATGGTTATTTCATTTGTTGTTGTTGTTGTTTTCTTTAAGAAGGGGCTGGTGAAATAAGGTGTTCTTCTCCCCGCTCCTTTCCACCATGCGCTATAAAAACAAACGCCAGTATAAGTGTACATGTGTGCAATAAATATCTGTCTCTGATTGTCAGCAGGAGAAAGTGAACCAGCTGCAGGATGCTGCCGTCCTCCTCGCTGCTCAGCTGCTGTTCACCGGGGGGAATCTGATCGACCAAACATGATGAAGACTGAACCGTCGGGGGGGAACGGGCCCTCCAGCGGCGGGACCTCCAGCATGAGGAGTCCCTCGCCGCACAGGAACGCCTACGAGGCGGGGCTGGCGGCGCTGAAGAAGGCCACGGATCACCTGAACAATGCCGCTAACGGAGCGACGGGCTCCAAACCGACTCCGCTGCCCCGGCCCACCGGCAGGGGCAGGAGCTACGGGTCCAACGTCCACCGCATCAAGAACATGTTCATGCAGATGCAGTCGCCTGGAGACGAGGAGGAGGGCGACAAAATGATTGGTGAGTCACGTCAAGAGTTAGACTTTAGTGGAGGATTTTCTGAAGGGGTTAGGGTTCAGTTTGTGGAGGATTTTCACAAAGGTCATTTCAGCCCATCTTTATTATTATAGCAGCTCATTCTGTGTATAACACTCTGTGGACAACAGACACGACCCGCTGATCATGATTCACTGTATCATTTAACTTCACAATAATGATGGGTGAGTCACGTGTCCTAGCAACTTCAAATCAGCTGCTGTCTAGAGCAGTGCTTCTCAAAGTGTGGTCCGCGGACCGCTGGTGGTCTGTGAGTGCCCCCTAGTGGTCCGTGAGTATATTGGTACAATTTCACATTTTAAATAAATTAATAAATTAAAGTTTTCCGAACTCTTGCGGGAATATCTCCGCAATGGAGCGAGCTTAAGTTTCACTTTCGATGGTATGATATAGCCCAGCGCAACACCTTCATCACACGTGTTCCCACTTGCTTGTACCATTTTCAGGCGATTTGTAATCTGTTCTAGAAAAACGATGTGATTTTGGATATTTGTGGAGTTAGGTGGTCCGCGAGTGTTTTTTTATTGGTTAAGTCGTCCTTGGTATGAAAGAGTTTGAGAAACACTGACCTAGAGTGATGATGAGTTCATAAAACCCTTCGTGAACACATCTGTTTTCACACATCCAGTTATAAGCCATTCCCAGGATACCACTTAGTGAACAGTTACGCTTCGTTAGGATTACACTGTATTAAGCTTTAATACCATAATTGCCATAACACACGTCAAGAGTTAGACTTCTGTGGAGGATGTTCACAATGTTTTTGAAGCAATAATCTTTATTATTATTATCATAGCAACCCATTCTGTGTAGTGTAGTTATATTGTACAGAGAACGGACAACAGATAATTCCCACTGCTTTATAAAATCAACTAAAGAACACTGAGGTAGAATAACTTTATTAATTAACTTCACAATAATGATTGTTAAGTTACGTCAAGAGTTACGTATCGTCCACACGGTTCCGTCGCGTGCTTCAACGGAGACGCTTCCCTTTCTCTTTGAATGGGGTGACGTCACGCTTTGCCGAACTGCATTGTGGTTCCGTCGCGTCGCTCGCTTCGAAAGTTGAGTTTTTAAAGTTCAACTTTTCAAGCGTCGACGGAAGCCCCAGCCAATCAAATCATATGCCAGTACAAGCTCTAGCCAATCAAACCGCGTGCTTATGTGTCCGGGGCGGGAGATTCATGTGATTGGTTGTTGGTTGCGCGCCAGACACGCCCACCGTGTGGACGCACCGTTAGTGATGTCATTTCAGCCAATCTTTATTATTATAGCAGCCCATTCTGTGCCTTGTAGTTATATTGCACAGAGAATGGACAACAGATAATACCCACTGTACCTGAGCTTTATGAAATCTACTTTAAGAACACTGAGGTAGAATAACTTTATAACTTCACATTAATTAACTAAAGGGAGAGGACCAGTCCACACATTGCTGACATGCGATGTAGTTGTGGCTACAAGGAGAGACAAAGACATGCATATTAAGAACATTTAATTCACTAAGAAGGAAATGGTCTTTTGCTTTTTGAAGTCAGTCCGATTGTTTAAACAACCTAATTTGGAGAAACTATGGGTAGTATCGTGGATCAAAGTTCTATTTTACCCCTCACTTCTCCATTAAGTGGGGTTTGTTGTCACATGTTCCCAAATCTCAGCTGTTTTCTTGAGTATAATATTATCTACACCATTACAAAAGATGGTCAAAACCAATCGTCAATATAACCGAGTTACACTGGGATTTATTTCTTCTCTGTCTTGTCCTTGGTCCCTGTTAACCGTCCTGTCTCCTGTCTTCAGATCAGACGGTGAAGCTGTCCTTACCGAGGGCCTCCAGCCTGAACGAGAACGTGGACCACAGCGCTCTGCTCAAACTGGGAGCTGTGGTTTCAGAGAGGGTCAACCGCTTCGACTCTAAACCCGGCGCAGAGGCGGGGGGGTTCTCCAAACTCCAGGAGACCAGGAGGATCTTCGAGCAGCGGACTCTACAGGTGAGAGGAGTATAGTTTGAATTCAAGACCATCTGACTGACTGTACTAGAGAGTGGTGCAGGAATGAGTCCTAAAACTGTGAAACTGGTCATTGTATCACTTCCTGTTCCCTGGTCTGCAAGTCAATGGTTTTCTGGATGTGTTATTGGTTGTTAGCCTGAAATAAGGTCTGTGGTTAACACAAGCTGAAGAGATTAAATACCCCCCACTGGTGGATTTAAAAACGGCGGTTCCTAACAAGTGGTGTCGACTGCCGGATTTGTTGGGGACAATTCACGCCGACAGATACATTTATCAAGCATGAGTCGAAATCTGTGCATAAGATAAGATAAGATGGAGCTTTATTAATCCCCGTGGGGAAATTCAGTAGTTTAAACAGCAACAGGGTGAGATTGAAAAACAGGACAGCACAGATTCACACAAGATGAAAGATTAATACAATTAAAGATACAATTATATATATACATATTAAAGATATTTACATGTATGTGTGCCGGTAAAAGTTATTGTGAAAACACTGTGTGGACAGTGTGTAATCAGGCCTAGGATCCAGATTTTCCCGTTACGATCCTGCTTTGATCGGTCTGAGGTTAAGGTTAGGCGAACTTCAGAGTCCTGATGTGGATAATCAATAATCACATGGAGAGATCCTACTGGAGCCATTTCTACACTAAGTGCATATGACAATACAGCCTTTGAATCTTAAAACCTTCCAATCTTGGTTTGATACGATACGAAACGATATGATACGATAATACTTCAATGGTCAGCGTAGGTGCCAAATGCTACTTAGCCTGAGTTCATTATTTGTATTACTATTATTTGTTTACGTCACTTTTATCTGTATTTGTTGAGCACTTCCGGTAATTGTCACATGGGTGTGGTTTGTGTATATAGGTCACCTGTTTCATGTTGAGTGCGGATGACAGAGGGTGAGCTTGTGTTGTCGTCTTTGTCCCTATAGTTATTATGTTTAGATTTTGTTTATTAAATATCGTCAGACTATCTTACTTCAGTATGGACTTTCTCATTGAAAACGCGTCGCAGCTCATAGCCAAGCTCAGCCTCTCGGCGACTCAAACTGAACTGGAAATTGAGCCGCTACAGTCAGATCAAGTCTGAAATGTGACTTTGGGAGGTTAATGCTTCTGGTTTTGTTTCCTCCCAGGAGAAGCAAGCTGCTACAAACCGGATCTTGCTGAAGAAGGAGCGAGCATCGGGCTTCCAGGACAGCCGTCTGGATGTCGTGGCTCGATTTAACGGATCCACGGAGGCTTTGGACCGGCTGGACGACCCCCCATCTTCACTTCCTGCTCCACCTCCTATTCCAGCTCCTATTCCTGATTCTATTCCTGATTCTATCCCTGCTCCTGACGTTCTTCCCGTTGCTTCAGCTTCAGTCGGGGATGCCGTCAGTCCGACCGTTAGTCAGCTCAGCGCCAA
Organism: Harpagifer antarcticus; assembly: GCA_902827135.1. NCBI lineage: Eukaryota > Metazoa > Chordata > Actinopteri > Perciformes > Harpagiferidae > Harpagifer > Harpagifer antarcticus. Next base: position 68,429 of record CADEHL010001323.1, read on the forward strand.
GTTCGAGAAGACAGAGAAGACAGAGAAGACCGAGAAGACCGAGAAGACCGACCCCCCGCAGAACAATGTCGCCCAACGTCGGCCGGGTCCTGTTTTACCGCCAAAACCCAAACCACCTCCAGCGAGAGGGGAGGCGACCGGGAGGAAGGTGAGAAGAGTGTGCTGAACACAAAACATGCTTTTAAATTGGGTTAATCTGTTAGAGCTTGTGTTTTATGTGAAGGAAAAATAATCTAAGAGCTAAACAATTAAATGCGGTGTTCCCCAGGGCTCATATTTGGGTCCTGCACTTTTTGTTTTTCTATGTGCATTCATTTTGAAACGTTATTATGCTGATGACACTCTGATTCTGATTCTCTTTCAGACGAAGGTGCCACCTCCCAGTAAGGAGAACCAGAAGGAGGCGACAGAAGGAGAAATGAGCACCAAGGCAGCAAATCTACCAGAATTGGCGGCAGACTGTCTACAAAACAGCTCAACTGAATTGATATCCGGCGAAGACAAGGAAGGGTTTGGACAGTCAGGAGAAAAAAAGCCTACTTGCTCTTCCTCCTCCTCTTCCTCCCCCTCCTCCTCCTCGTCTTCTTCAGAGGTCAAAGGGGAGTTGGAAGTCCAGCCGATAGCGACTGAAGCTCGGGGTTCGAGTACAATGACTCCTCCGGGTCAGGATCCAAAAACTGACGAGCAGGACGGATCCAGGCTGGTTCAGGCCGACGTTCATGCCTCTTTGGAAAATGGAGAAAAAGATCCTCCTGGTTCCTCTTCCTCTTCCCCGGAGGAACGAGGAAAGGACTCAGACAGAAGAGGAGAGGAAGAGGAAGAGGATGAGGATGGTTCGAGGAAGGAGGATTACTCCGAGGGCGATTTGGTGGATATCAGTGCGTACAGTGGGATCGGAGAGGAGGACTCTGGGGGAAGTCAGCTGGACGATGAGGAGGACGAGGAAGATGAGGAGGAAGAGGAGGAAGAGGAGGATTATCAGAAGGAGAGCAGCTGCTCAGAGATCCAAGGACTTCCTGAGGAGGAGGAGCCTCCGCCGGCCAATCGGAAGATCCAGTTCAGCGTTGGGCCAATCAAGGTGAGTTGGATGGACTTCCTTTTACTTGGTTTGTGTTAGAAAAATATCTCTCGTCACTAGCTTGAGCTTCAATCTCAGGATCCACGTGTTTATGATCCTCTCAAGAATGGAAGTAGTCAAAACAAAAAAAAGAATTTGTTGGTATTTTTCTCAAAATCTAAAAATGCACTTTTTCTCAAAATTCTGACTTTTTCCTCAAAATTAAATTTCCTCAAAATTCAGTTTTTTCAAAAGAAATCTGACTTTTTCTCAAAAATCTCATAATTCTGACTTTTTCTGAATGCTTAAAAGGTTATATTAGTAATCACGGCTTGAGCTTCAACCTCAGGATCCATGTATCTGTGATCCTCTCCAGAAGGAGTCATCACATACAGAGCATCAACTAGTTCCTGAACAGTGTCCTTCACATGCTGATATCCAAGAGAGGGAGTTACACAGTCACAAGATGGAGGAATAGAAAGCAGTATTCAATGTTTACTTCAGAATAGCTCCACGTCAGAAATGAGCATGCTTGATGTCTCTCTCCATAGAGGCTGAATCATCATGTTAATCACATAGCTATCATCTGCCTCAAACAGTCCTGATCAAATCAAATCAAATCAAATTTTATTTATAAAGCACATTTAAAAACGATGTTTGGTCGAGCCAAAGTGCTGTACATGTAATAAAAACATTTCACTGCAGTGTAATTGTAAAAAGGACAGACATTTAGCAACAGCAAATAGAAAAAACAATACACAGGGAAGTGTCAGTAGTCGTGCTCCGCTCTAGCTAGAAAGCCTGAGAAGAAGTGAGTTTTTAAATATGATTTAAAAACCCCTAGGGTCTGGGCCGACCTCACATGGAGGGGCAGAGTGTTCCAGAGCCTTGGGCCAGCTGCTGCGAAGGCTCGGTGCCCTCGTGTTTTGAGCCTAGTCTTCGGCACTACCAGCAGCAGCTGGTCAGCAGACCTTAAAGCTCTGGCTGGGGTGTAGCGCTGGAGGAGTTCAACAATATAGGCCGGAGCCAGCCCATTTAGAGCTTTAAAAACAAATAAAAGGATTTTAAAATCAATTCTGAACTGAACTGGAAGCCAGTGTAGTGATGCCAGAATTGGGGTGATGTGGTCGTGCTTTTTGTGTCCAGTCAGCAAACGTGCAGCTGCATTTTGGACCAGCTGCAGGCGTTTAATTGACGCGTGGTCCATACCCACATACAGAGCGTTGCAATAGTCCAGTCTCGAGGTCACAAAGGCGTTGATGACCCTTTCCATGTCTTTAAAAGATAAATAGGACTTGGTTTTGGCCAATAGTCTTATTTTAAAAAAGCAGGATTTGACTACGCTGCTGACCTGCTTATCGAATTTAAAAGTGTTCGTCAAGGTCACGCCAAGGTTCATGACCGAGGGGAGGATGTTTAGTTGGAGGGAGCCCAGAATATCAACCTGAGAGGCTGGAGGTTGTGGTCCAAAAAAGATGACCTCCGTCTTGCCCTCGTTAAGAGTCAGGAAGTTGTTGCTCAGCCAGGATTTGATCTCCGTTAAGCAGTCCATCAACTGCTGTAGTGACTGTTTGATGTTTGCTTTGAGCGGGAGATAAATCTGGACGTCGTCAGCGTAGCAGTGGAAGGGAATGTTGTGTTTAGTTAGAATAGAACCTAGGGGCAGTATGTATAGTAGGAACAGGATGGGGCCCAGAATCGAGCCTTGGGGGACCCCACAGGTAAGAGGGGCTTTGGCAGAGGAGAAGGCACCTAGCTGCACTGAAAAGCTACGGTCCTTAAGGTAGGACCTGAACCATGCGAGGGCAGAGCCTGTGATGCCAGCGGACTGTTCAAGCCGTGACAGCAGGATGCCATGGTCCACGGTGTCGAAGGCAGCTGTCAGGTCCAACAGCACCAAGACAGCTGGGCTACCTGAGTCGGCGGCTAGGAGCAGATCGTTAAAACTCTTAAAAGGGCTGTTTCAGTGCTGTGCATGGGTTTGAAGCCAGACTGAAACTTTTCATGGATGCCATGAAGGATTAAAAAAGACTGCAGCTGGGCGTAGACTACGCGCTCCAGGGCTTTTGATAAAAACGGTAGCTGGGAGATGGGCCTAAAATTTGCGAGAGTGGAGGGGTCGAGACTTTTCTTTTTAAGTAGTGGGGTAACCACGGCATGTTTAAAAGCAGCTGGGACACATCCTGAGGTAAGAGAGGTGTTTAAAAGTAATAAAATACTTGCTCCAACTGAATGGAAAACCTCTTTGAGAAGGCGTGAGGGAATGCTGTCCGAGGAGCAGCTTGTCGGTCGCAGGTGCTCCACTATGTCCGAGAGAGAAGAGAGGGAAATAGGCTCAAAGTGGTCGAGGACAGCAGGGCACAGAGAGGGAGCAGGATCGGGGGGTAGCACTAGTGTGAGCTAGCCTAAGAGCAGATATTTTTCCAATAAAAAATTTAAGAAACTTATCGCAGAGAGCAGGCGATGGCACAACAGAAGAAACATCACGGGGATTAATGATGGAGTTGAGGACATTAAAAAGAACCTGAGGTTTGTGGCTGTTTTTAGAGATGAACAGAGAAATGTGCTCCGTTTTGGCTGCTTTGACTGATGCTCTTCTAGGTAATCACACATCCTGTCATGTTCACAGCTACAGTTGGGATACCTTTGTTAGCATGCTACTCTCATGTTGGAAGAGGACACTCCAAAAGAGCTGTGGCTCCTACAAGAGAATATATTGCATCTGTTAGTTGGGAAGTTCCATAGTTCGTCAGTTGTTATTGGAGCCGTTACTGGGAAGAGGAACTCCATGAGGCACTTCCTCATTGGCTGTAGACTCATCACAATGTGAAAGTGTATGACGAGTTCAAAAAACGCTTTCGGTGTCTTGGGTTCGGTTTGTGTGTCTGTTTTTAGCAGCATGGCATAGATCTGCGCTCTCCTTCTACTTAATAATGTAAACGGCTCACATATCCTCTGGGGATCATGACACGTCTTGATTTTTATTGCAAAATTAGGTTTATATATTTGAGATGGTGACCGATGGTGGCATTGAAAGGAAAGGCCAAGCAAGGTCAAACATATTAGGCGCGTTCACACCAAGTACTTTTCCCACAAAGGTTCATGCGAACTCTTTAGTTCTCATGAACTAAGTTCAGATCGCGTTCACACCGGAAAAAGTCCCTGGGGGAGGATTAGGCAAATGACGCCGCTGACGTCACTTCTTCTTCTTCTGCTTTGGGTTTACTGGCAGGCCGCAAACAACTTCACGGCGTATACTGCCCCCCGGAGTCCCCGGCCGGAAGTCCCCGGAGTTGGGGAAGGCTTCAGTAGAAGCTGCTGGGACTCCCAGCAGCTTCTACTGAAGCCTTCCGAGTAAATCGCCAGAACGCCTCCTCATCTCCACCGCTCCCATGTTTTATTTTGTGTTGCCATAAGTTAGTCTCTCTGCGTTTCTGCGCTGGGCTAATGCTAATGCTAATAATGCTAATGCGAGGATAATAAAATGGCGGCTTCACAAACGTTTTTCAGAGTTTGACGGGGCGTGGTTTGCAATCCGCCCAGCCAATCAGACACAGGAACCTTTTCCTCCCACGAAAGTCCCTGCTCTCTAGCAGGGACTGAAAAGGGGGTAAAAAAGGTTCTCTAGAACTAATTTATTTTCTGGGACGTTTTGGTGTGAACGCAACCTGGTGTTTGAGGTGCTTTAGTGTCTTTAAGCACTTTGTTTTGGTTTTGAAGCCTGAAACTGTGCCGCTTTGTTTCACTTCCCCAAAAAAAACAACTAGCTTGTGAACAAACATGTAGCTGCTAAAGAACCAGGTGTTTCCTCTTGACTTGGTGCCCAGAAACACCTTTAACAACCTTATAAGGAGGTCATACGTTTTGACTACAGCTTGTTTCAGTGCTGCCACATCAACTAGATCCTGTTTGTAAGGCTCACTTATAGACATTGGTTTATTAGCTGCCGTTTGCAGCTATGCATTGATTCAGTTGGTCTGATAGAACGAGGAAGACCAAGAACGATGGGTAGCCTCTGGATGTAAAATAGGGAACAGATCAAAGTCCTGGATCAGGTGATTGGAGTCGCCTACAGCTACAAAGGCCTCAACTACTCTGCTATATTTGCAAGGCCATGTTTCTTATAGGGCTGCTCAATTAATCAGTTGAATTATACTTAAAGTTCAGGGTAATCAACTGTTAAAAACATACTGTTCAAAAAAAAGTAAATGGATAATCATTTTTAAAAATCGTGATATCAATTATTGACCCAAATAATCGAGATTATGATTTTTGCCATAATCGAGCAGCCCTAGTGTCTCATTATTATTATTATTATTATTATTATTAGTATCTATAAATGAATATGTGTATGACTGGAAGCTGATGAAGGCAGGCTAGAGCTGGGTTGATGTGTGCTGGAAATACTTGCAATGAACAAGTCAAAGAGCCGTCTTTTTCATACAGAAAGCAACGTCTCTGAAGCTGAGTATACATCCAGTTTCAATGAGTACATGCTGAGCCATGACATAACTGAGCCATGACTGTGTCAAAGGACAATAGACCCGTGATCAGAGCAACGTTCACCCACTGTGAGGTCACATGACACCTGTTGATCCACCCCAGGGGTGATGTCTCAGCGACATTGATATACTTTCTTTTGGCATTTAGGAATTACAGAATATTATTATTCATATAACATGATAATAAATATTTCTGAAGAAGTAGAGAAGTAATGCAAGTATAGAGTTTAAGATTAGAAGTTCCATGTTACTTGTTGAAAGAAGGTATTCTCAGAGGTGGGAGAAGTACTCAGGTCTTGTTGAGTAAAAGTAGAAGTACTCAGATCTTGTTCTTGAGTAAAAATAGAAGTACTCAGATCTTGTTCTTGAGTAAAAGTAGAAGTACTCAGATCTTGTACTTGAGTGAAAGTAGAAGTACCAGAGTGTAGGAATACTCTGTTACAGTAAAAGCATTCAAAATGTTCCTCAAGTGAAAGACAGTGAAAGTAGTCGTTGTGCAGATTGGTCCATTTCAGAATAATATCTATGATATGTTTTATAATGATTGATCATGAAAGTGTTCTCAAAGCTGGTGAAGGTGCAGCTAGTCTGAATGGCTTTGTAGACTGCAGGGTAGCTGGTGAAGGTGCAGCTAGTCTGAATGGCTTTGTAGACTGCAGGGTAGCTGGTGAAGGAGCAGCTAGTCTGAATGGCTTTGTAGACTGCAGGGTAGCTGGTGAAGGAGCAGCTAGTCTGAATGGCTTTGTAGACTGCAGGGTAGCTGGTGAAGGTGCAGCTAGTCTGAATGGCTTTGTAGACTGCAGGGTAGCTGGTGAAGGAGCAGCTAGTCTGAATGGCTTTGTAGACTGCAGGGTAGCTGGTGAAGGTGCAGCTAGTCTGAATGGCTTTGTAGACTGCAGGGTAGCTGGTGAAGGTGCAGCTAGTCTGAATGGCTTTGTAGACTGCAGGGTAGCTGGTGAAGGAGCAGCTAGTCTGAATGGCTTTGTAGACTGCAGGGTAGCTGGTGAAGGTGCAGCTAGTCTGAAGTACTTTGTAGACTGCAGGGTAGCTGGTGGATTTACTCCAGGTGGAACTAAAGTCTGATTCAACACTTGGTTAGATTTCACATCATTCATCCAGATGAAGTAACTAAAGGTATTAAATACATGTAGTGGAGTACAAGTACACCATGTACCTCTGAACTGTAGTGGAGTAGAAGTACACTGGAGCATGACATGGAAATACTCAAGTAAAGTACCTCAGTACTTGAGCAAATGTGCTCAGTTACTTCCCACCTCTGAGTATTCTACAAAAAGACAATGATGTGTATAGCTGCTGTAAGAAATATAATATGTATCGTGTCCTTTGAAGCTGAAATCAGTGAAACGATGGTTTAAAACAACAGGATATGAAATACCTGGATCTTCATTAGTTGATTTCTTGAGGCCTTGACAGTCGGTACGGTAATCTCATAGTAAAATGTGAGAAGAAAGAGGCTGAATGGGTTTATTCAAGGCCTGTGTGTGTGTGTGTGTGTGTGTGTGTGTGTGTGTGTGTGTGTGTGTGTGTGTGTGTGTGTGTGTGTGTGCGCTGCTATCTGTAGCACCATGGAAACTAAAAGAGATAAAACGAGTAAAAGGGAAATGACTAAAAAGACTCTCTGACTTCCGTCTTCGTTAAATGTTCACAAGTGGGTTGCCTGGGGGGTTTCTGTCTTTGATTTCGACAGTCAGCATTTCCTGCTCACTGTCGCTGAAACTTGTGTGTGTGTGTGTGTGTGTGTGTGTGTGTGTGTGTGTGTGTGTTTAAACATAGATCTCGGTTTAACAGAAGCTCGTTTCTATACTCATTTCTCCTGCAACACACCGCCTCACCCTCAGTGCTGCTGTGTGTGCTGAAACATGTCCTAACACGTCGCGATGACGCTGTCAAACATAATGCCTCGGTGATGAACAAAAGAATACCAGAAAATAATAACATAGCACGTAACAGACGAGATGGGAACAGGAAATAAGAAGCTCTGACATTGAAACACAATCTTTTAAGGCACGATTTCTTGTTCTTAGACGCCTGGAAGAAAAGGACGGGCAGTTCGCGTCACTCTTCCTGCTCAGTCATGTCCTCTTAAAGGATAAGAAGAAGGAACAGGTTATATTTCAGGTCAATTCTTTACATTTTCCTTGACCTTAAAACGTTTAACCACTGACCTCTTTGGCCACGGTGAAGCTAAATGGAGTTGTGGCCTGGGGCAGCGTTGTTTACGACTAAGATAGCTGCTACAGTTAGCTACCTAGCTAAATACCGTACAACTGTATCTGCTGCTGAGGAAACAAAACCAACTGAGGACATACAGTGGGGCAAAAAAGTATTTAGTCAGCCACCAAGTGTGCAAGTTCTCCCACTTAAAAAGATGAGGCCTGTAATTTTCATCCTAGGTACACTTCAACTATGAGAGCCAGAAATCTTGTTTGTTTGTAGGTGACCAAATACTTATTTTACCGAGGAATTTACCAATTAATTCATTAAAAATCCTACAATGTGATTTCCTGGATTCTTTCCCCCCGTTCTGTCTCTCAGAGTTGAAGTGTACCTAGGATGAACATGACAGGCCTCTCTTCTTTTTAAGTGGGAGAACTTGCACAATTGGTGGCTGACTAAATATGTTTTTGCCTCACTGTATGATTTTTTTTGGTGATGTTTTGGCTGTTTTTAGCTTTGGGAATACTAACTTTTCGTTCTCCATCTCTGTGAAGGTTAATGCTAACAAAAGTAGGCTAATGTTACATTACATTGCATTACATTGCATTTAGCTGACGCTTTTATCCAAAGCGACTTACAGTAAGTGCATACGACCAGGAAGATACAAACTTGAAGAAAACAGAATCATAAAGTACATCAGGTTTCATAGAGCCAAACATTTCAAGTGCTACTCAGCTGGCTTTAGAGAAGCCAGTCCTTTATTAGTATATAAGTGCCTTGTTAGTAATTCTATGGCTGGAAGTGGAGTCGAAAGAGATGAGTTTTCAGTCTGGAAGGTGTGTAAGCTTTCTGCTGTCCTGATGTCAATGGGGAGCTCATTCCACCATTTTGGAGCCAGGATAGCAAACCCACGTGTTTCTGCTGATGGGAACTTGGGTCCCCCTCGCAGCGAGGGTGCAGCGAGTCGTTTGGCTGATGCCGAGCGGAGTGCACGCGCTGGGGTGTACGGTTTAACCATGTCCTGGATGTACGAAGGGCCAGATCCATTCGCAGCATGGTATGCAACTACCAGTGTCTTGAAGTGGATTCTAGCAGTTACCGGGAGCCAGTGGAGGGAGCGAAGGAGCGGAGTGGTGTGGGGACATTTAGGAAGGTTGAAGACCAGACGAGCCGCTGCATTCTGGATGAGCTGCAGAGGTCGGATGGCACATGCAGGTAGACCAGCCAGGAGGGAGTTGCAGTAGTCTAGGCGTGAGGTGACGAGAGCCTGGACCAGAACCTGCGTGGCTTTCTGGGTCAGCTGGGGACGAATCTTCCTGATGTTGTACAGCGTGTATCTGCAGCAACGGGTTGTAGCAGCGATGTTTGCAGTGAAGGACAGGTTGTTATCCAGGGTCACACCCAGATTCCTTGCAGTCTGAGTCGGGGAAACAACAGAGGTGCCGATGTTGATCGTCAGGTCAAGAGTGGGACAATCTTTTCCCGGAAGGAAAAGCAGTTCAGTCTTGTCAAGGTTAAATAAAAAGAGTATTGTAAGGGTAATGAAGTAAAGTTAGCATTAAACAAAGTAAGGTTAGCATAAAGGAAAGTAACATAAGCCTTAGTTTTATTCCAAATATATAAGTATCTTTTAAACGGACTCTCAGGGTTAGCATCCTTTATAATATGCTGCTCAGAACAAGTTGAGTCACAGAGGTTTCATTTCTATCGAAAGAAAGATAATTAAGGATCAACCTGCGGAGAAAATTCACTTCACTGACGAGGTTCAAGTCCACCTCTTTACCTCTGGAAACACCAGCTGGAATGTAGCTGGGTGTGTTTGTTTTCCTTAAAACTAGGTGCACACACACACACACACACACACACACACACACACACACACACACACACAGGCATGGGAAGCTGATTGATAAGGATCACAAAGAGGAGCTTTCTTTGGGAGGAGCACCTGGTGTGTGTTTTGGTGTGAGCGTAACCGCTAACTTGGACATCACAACACAACATTCATACAAACCGACGTAGAACAGAGAGGGAGGTGTGTGTGTGTGTGTGTGTGTGCGTGTGTGTGTGTGTGTGTGTGTGCGTGTGTGTATGGATGATGTGTGTGTGTGTGTGTATGGATGATGTGTGTGTGTGTGTGTGTGTATGGATGATGTGTGTATGTGTGTGTGTGTGTGTGTGTGTGTGTGTATGGATGATGTGTGTGTGTGTATGTGTGTGTGCGTGTGTGTATGGATGATGTGTGTGTGTGGTGTGTGTATGGATGATGTGTGTATGTGTGTGTGTGTGTGTATGGATGATATGTGTGTGTGTATGTGTGTGTGCGTGTGTGTATGGATGATGTGTGTGTATGTGTGTGTGTGTGTGTGTGTGTGTGTGTGTGTGTATGTGTGTGTGCGTGTGTGTATGGATGATGTGTATATGTGTGTGTGTGTGTGTGTGTGTGTGTGTGTGTGTGTGTGTGTGTGTGTGTGTGTGTGTGTGGATCTGTTGTGACACGAAGGTTGTGAGATGTTGGCCTGCAGCATGAACAGCTCTATACAAGTGTTTAGAAAAGCAGCACGATCACCGAAAGGCGAAGGCGATATCATCAGAGAGCTAGTTGTGTACGTTTCAAAAGACATAGTTATTAAGTCTATTATTATTATTATTATTATTATTATAGCATGATAAAGTCATTTTAGAAAAGACCCTTCGGGGTTCCCTGATAAATTACTGAAGCGACGAAACACTAGCAAGTCGTTAGCATGATGAATGCCAAGCAACCGTTAAATAGCTTTTTTGCTAGTCGCTGAAAATTGGCCCTTCAATAGTGTTTCATTTGTCAGATGGTGAGATAGTGTATTTTCTACTTTTCTATTTTGAGATGTTTAAACTTAAGAATAGTTTATTTCTACTCCTTTTCATTTCTGCGCACGTGCAATGCCTTGCTGCTGCTGCCACGCAAAACATGTCCCAATTCGGGATCAATAAAGTATGATGTTATTTCGTCAAAATCTAGTAGAGTGGTGAGATTACATGTCTCTGCCTTTAATATGTAAACCAAGCAAGAAAGTGGGTTTAGCGTAAATACTGTGTATCTGTAAAGAACTTCTTTATTTTGAATAATTTAGAGTTTTTTTTCAACATTTATTTTAGATTTTTCGTCATACTTTGTTGAAACGCTTGCTACATTTTGCGGATCATACTTACTTCATCTTGCTTGAGTTCTCTGTCATCAATCTGGAACTAAAAGAGAAATTAGTTTTATATTCTATTATAACGTTTTTTCATTCCTACTTCAGTGGCAAAGTAAAGACTGTGTGTGTGTGTGTGTGTGTGTGTGTGTGTGTGTGTGTGTGTGTGTGTGTGTGTGTGTGTGTGTGTGTGTGTGTGTGTGTGTGTGTGTGTGTGTGTGTGTGTGTGTGTGTGTGTGTGTGTGTGCAGGGAAGGCTCTGAAGCTTCATGTACACACACACACACACACACACACAGCTTTAAGTTTCTCAACAGGAAGGAAACGTGACTGCAGGAAACAGTTTAACAATCACGCCTTCTGACCCCATTTATGTTAGTGTGTGTGTGTGTGTGTGTGTGTGTGTGTGTGTGTGTGTGTGTGTGTGTGTGTGTGTGTGTGTGTGTGTCGTCTATACAGTGGTGCAGGGATGTCGTATTTTTATAGGCCGACCCTGAAGGCAGCATCTCCCTGTTAACCCTCTGTACGTCTTCTCAACGTCACATTAACATAAACGCCAGACAGACAGAGAGAGACAGAGGTCAGCGCCAAACTCACACTGGGCGAGCATGTGGTTACCATGGAAACAAAGTCATGTGATCATGGAGAAGCCAAGAAGACAGAAGCTGCTGACCTTTGATTTTATTTTATTTTTTCTGGAAATGAATGACTTTTTTTTATTGCGGAACAATAAAATTGCAAAATTACGAGGAAATAATATTGTTTGATTAGTCAAGGAATGTTTCTTTCTTTCGTGCAAATATAACTTTAACACCCCAGAATATTAACGTTATTTTCTAGGGATGTAACGATATATCGAAGATCGCGATAAATAAATGTCTCAATCCCGTCGTGAGACAAAATCTACCGCAATTTTTTTTTTAAATAATTTTTTTTTTAAATAATTTTTTTTTTTAAACCTTTATTGAACCAGATGGTCCCATTGAGACCATCAATCTCTTTCTCAAGGGAGACCTGTCCAACATGGCAGCAAGTCGGTTACAACATGGACATAAGACAACAGAACACAAAAGGACATAGGACAAAGGGTTACATGCACACACCTAGAGACATGGACAAGTACCAACAGTATGTCTATATCTCTGTCAATAAGCCTCACCTTCTTGGCAACAGCTGTATTGTTGTTGAAGTGGTGGAGAGACAATGCACAGTTTGACCCCCTGCTGTCACCCATGGCCAAAGCATGTCTCTCTGTCCCAGCAACACCAGTACCAAGAGAGAGAGTGGTTTCCACAGCAGGGGGTTTTGCAAACGCCCAAACTTCCCAGCTTCTACCTGGACATGTGGACATGCTCACATTCCTAAAGGATAACCTTGATGACGCTGATGTGAGTGAGTGAGTGAAGTGGGAGTGAGTGAGTGAGTGAGTGAGTGAGTGAGTGAGAGAGTGACTGAGTGAGTGAGAGAGAGTGAGTGAGTGAGTGAGTGAGTTAGAGTGAGTGAGTGAGTGAGTTAGAGTGAGTGAGTGAGTGAGTGAGTGAGTGAGTGAGAGTTAGAGTGAGTGAGTTAGAGTGAGTGAGTGAGTGAGTGAGTGAGAGAGTGAGTGAGTGAGTGAGTGAGTGAGAGCGTGAGTGAGGTGAGTGAGGAGTGAGTGAGAGAGTGAGAGGTGAGTGAGTGAGTGAGTGAGTGAGTGAGTGAGAGAGTGAGTGAGAGAGTGAGAGAGTGAGTGAGAGAGTGAGAGAGTGAGTGAGTGAGTGAGTGAGAGAGAGAGTGAGAGAGTGAGTGAGTGAGTGAGTGAGAGAGTGAGAGAGTGAGAGAGTGAGTGAGTGAGTGAGTGAGTGAGAGTGAGTGAGAGAGTGAGAGAGTGAGTGAGTGAGTGAGTGAGAGAGTGAGTGAGAGAGTGAGAGAGTGAGTGAGTGAGAGAGAGAGTGAGTGAGAGAGTGAGTGAGAGAGTGAGTGAGAGAGTGAGTGAGAGAGTGAGTGAGAGAGTGAGTGAGTGAGTGTAGTGAGTGAGTGAGAGAGTGAGAGAGTGAGAGAGTGAGAGAGTGAGAGAGTGAGAGAGTGAGAGAGTGAGAGAGTGAGTGAGTGAGTGAGAGAGAGAGTGAGTGAGTGAGTGAGTGAGTGAGAGAGAGAGTGAGTGAGAGAGTGAGTGAGAGAGTGAGTGAGAGAGTGAGTGAGTGAGTGAGTGAGAGAGTGAGAGAGTGAGAGAGTGAGTGAGTGAGTGAGTGAGTGAGTGAGTGAGAGAGAGAGAGTGAGAGAGTGAGAGAGTGAGTGAGAGTGAGTGAGTGAGTGAGTGAGAGTCGAGTTACTTGAACAACTAAAGTGAAACTTGATTTATTCTATTGCAGGGTCTGATTATTATATTGTTGATACTTTAAAATACTACTATCCTATAAAATGCTGTACGAATCAGATTTATTATTTAATAATATCGCGATAAATATCGTACCGTGAGTTTTTGGTATCGTTACATCCCTGTTATTTTCTCCTAAATGTACCAATTAAATATGAGTTAATGACCCACTTTAATTTAGGTTTATGAGAAATCTATATGACTTTATAACCTCAGAAAATCAAGTTTATTGTACGTGTTTCTTTCCCCGTGAACGTACCAATTAAACTTCCGAGAAAATCCATGTTTTTCTTTAAAACGGACCCCTTTAATATCCAAAAATACAGTTCTTCTTGTAGACAGTCCTCCTGACCTTTGACCTCTCCTGTAGGTGTTCACCACGTACTCTAACGAGGACTACGACCGGCGTAACGATGACGTCGACCCGATGGCAGCCTCGGCCGAGTACGAGCTGGAGAAACGAGTCGAGAAGCTGGACCTGTTTCCTGTGGAGCTGGAGAAAGGTACACACACACACACACACACACACACACACACACACACACACACACACACACACACACACCTCCCAAGGTTTCGTGGACTTCTCCTTACAACCCATTATCCCGTTATGGGATTACAGTTAGCGCGGATTAACCTAATTAGCTGCTAGTAATTCTGAACGTAATGGAATTGTTGAACCAGGAACCGTCGATGATTGCTTCCCTCAGCAGGACAGGCAACACGCTGATTCATGTTTCATTTGAACAGTTTCAGTTTAAGTGGAACTTGTGTTTTTATGTGTGAATCAATTTAGCTATAACATAAATGTAGTGGAGTTAAAAGTACAATATTTCACTTTGAATCGTAGTGGAGTTGCTCAATTTAAGTAGAAGTACCTCAAATTTGCACTTAAATACAATGCGAAATGTAAATGCCTGGTGATGATAGGAACAAAATAAATGTGTGTGTGTGTGTCTGTGTGTGTGTGTGTGTGTGTGTGTGTGTGTGTGTGTGTGTGTGTGTGTGTGTGTGTGTGTGTGTGTGTAGACGGTGATGGTCTGGGTATCAGCATCATAGGGATGGGAGCAGGAGCTGATATGGGTCTGGAGAAACTGGGGATCTTTGTGAAGACGGTGACGGACGGAGGAGCTGCTCAGAGAGACGGCAGGTAACATGAACACCTGAGTCTTTATATATGTCCTAAACCCTGCCAGGACTCAGCATGTCATCACCTCCTGTCCCCTGGTCTGGAGGTCAATGGTTTTCTGAACGTGTTTTTGGTTGTTATCCTGAAATAAGGTCTGTGGTTAACACAAGCTGGAGAGATTTTTATTCTACGATATAAAATACGTCAGTAAATACAGAACTGGTGGATTTAAAATGGTTGGTTGCTAACGAGTGTCTAAATGAGACGACTTAACGTCATCACGCCCAACATTAGCCGCCTTTAGCTTAGCGGTGGTGACGTGAAGTCATCTGACCGTGCTGTAGTTCCTTTATAGCCCAACATTAGCCACCTTTAGCTTAGCGGTGGTGACGTGAAGTCATCTGACCGTGCTGTAGTTCCTTTATAGCCCAACATTAGCCGCCTTTAGCTTAGCGGTGGTGACGTGAAGTCATGTGACCGTGCTGTAGTTCCTTTATAGCCCAACATTAGCCTCCTTAAGCTTAGCAGTGGTGACGTGAAGTCATGTGACCGTGCTGTAGTTCATTTATAGCCCAACATTAGCCGCCTTTAGCTTAGCGGTGGTGACGTGAAGTCATGTGACCGTGGTGTAGTTCCTCTATAGCCCAACATTAGCCACCTTTAGCTTAGCGGTGGTGACGTGAAGTCATGTGACCGTGCTGTAGTTCCTTTATAGCCCAACATTAGCCGCCTTCAGCTTAGCGGTGGTGACGTGAAGTCATGTGACCGTGGTGTAGTTCCTCTATAGCCCAACATTAGCCACCTTTAGCTTAGCGGTGGTGAATACAACATCCCTGCACAATTATATTCTCACATGTTGGATTTTTGTCTTTGTGTGTGTGTGTGTGTGTGTGTGTGTGTGTGTGTGTGTGTGTGTGTGTGTGTGTGTGTGTGTGTGTGTGTGTGTGTGTGTGTGTGTGTGTGTGTGTGTGTGTGTGTGTGTGTGTGTGTGTGTGTAGGATCATGGTGAATGATCTCATCGTGGAGGTCGATGGGACCAGTCTGGTTGGCGTCACCCAGTGTCTCGCTGCCTCCGTCCTCCGAAACACCACCGGCACCGTCAAGTAGGGATCAATCACACACATATTGACATATAATGTTAAGTTATCCAGCAGCAGTACATGAAGGCATTTCTCTGATTCATTATCGTGTATTTTGATCGTTAATTGGACACATGGATCTTAATTGTGTTTGCAGGTTTGTGATTGGCCGGGAGAAGCCAGGCGAGCAGAGTGAGGTCGCTCAGCTGATCCAACAAACTCTGGAGCAGGAGAAGTGGCAGAGAGAGATGATGGAGCAGAGATACAAGCAGTACATGGACGACGACGAGGAGGTACATACACACTCACACAAACACACACACACACACACACACACACACACACACACACACACACACACACACACACACAGGACACAATAATAATATATAACATTCTATAGGTTTTTGTAAATGGTCTGCAAAGGATAAAATACCAGAGTTTAGGAACATAGTGATCTTTAAGCTGGTTGACCAATCACAACAGAGCTGGCCAGCTAACCAATCAGAGTAGACTGGGCTCTGGTTTCAGACAGAGGGTGAAAAGAGGTGCTGCAGCACAGGCAGTATGAGAAAAATGAAGAGCTTTTTGAACTTTAAAGTGTGTGTGTGTGTGAAATAGGAATTTCTCGCTTGAGTTCACATGATCAGTGTGTATTTCTACTATTTGGCAAGATAGTATCACAAGACGTACTGTTACAAGTGTGTGCGTGTGTGTGTGTGTGTGTGTGTGTGTGTGTGTGTGTGTGTGTGTGTGTGTGTGTGTGTGTGTGTGTGTGTGTGTGTGTGTGTGTGTGTGTGTGTGTGTGTGTGTGTGTGTGTGTGTGTGTGTGTGTGTGTGTGTGTGTGTGTATAGAGGTGTCTTATTGGCTTTAAATAGGAGTTTCTCGCTTGATTTGGCAAGATAGTATCACAAGACGTACTGTTAGAAGTGTGTGTGTGTGTGTGTGGCCTAGCATTACTATACTTGTGGGGACCTAAATCTGTTTACACAGTCACGTGTGGGGACAAAATGGAGGTCCCCATGAGGGGCATCATTAATTTTAGGGTGAAGACTTGGTTAGGGTTAGGGTAAGGGTTAGGGTTAGGGTTAGGGTTAGGGTTAAGGTTAGGATAAGTCTCCAGGAAATGCATGTAAGTCAATGTAATGTCCCCTGAAGTGATGTATACATGGTGTGTGTGTGTGTGTGTGTGTGTGTCACATGAAACAAGAAATCATTCATAAGTGTTAAACCAAAAATAATTATGTGTTTTTCACAAACCTGATCATTTGAGTATGTCTTCTAAAAACAAGAACAATATGTCATTTATTTCACAAATCTACAATAATTTCCAAAATGTCGGTGTGTTCTTTCAATCTCAGCGCAGCACCTCCACCTTGTGGTCAGAGAGGGTAACTGCAGTTAGTGCCACAACTATTATTATTTAAATTGTTATAAAACCATGTCAATATTTATACAGAATATATTATATTATTCCAGCCCTCCAGTCAGACACACATTTCACATTTCACAATAATAATATCTAACAAATAATAAAAACCGTAATATCTCTGATATGAATGTTCCCTCTGTGTGTTTCTCTGCAGACCGGAGAGTACGCCACAGACGAGGAGGAGGAGATGAGTCCGGTGTTTCCAAACTCCATCGAGGTGTTCGACCTGGCTGAGAACCAGGAGCTGTCTCCTGTGGAGCTCGACCCCGAGAAACTGGCCCACAAATTCAAGGAGGTAACAGTGGCTTTAACATGATGCATGCTGAATGTCACTCTGTTAAGCCTCTGTCACACTGTCCCGAAATTAACACCCGATGGACACGATAAAGGAAATGTTCGGCTCTGATCGTAACAACATCGCGCCATTCGTGAGGGCATCTAAGCCAACGTATGACCGCCTGGGGAGTTTCTCAGGCTCCGGCAGCGACTTCGTGAGCGGCAACTTCGTAAGGCACTCGTGAGGGCATCTTGTCGAATCGAGTCATCTTCGTGTTATCATCGGTGCCATCGGGCATTCGCCCTCACTCTGATCGGGGCGAATGCCCGATGGCACCGATGATAATGGTGGCGTGTGGCGCAGTGGATAGAGCCTTGGTGTCAGGTTCAGGGGGTCACAGGTTCAAACCCCACTGCAGTCAGCATGTCGTTGTGTCCCTGAGACACTTCACCTCAAAGTGCTCCTGTGGGGCCCTCAGTATTGAGTATGGAAGTCACTTTGGATAAAAGCGTCTAACAAGTAACATGTAATGTAACGTAAAATGATAACAAGATGCCCTCACGATGGCCTTACGAAGGGCAACACGAACTCAACACGAAAATGAACCTTCTCAAGGTCCTTCGGCAATTTGTTGGCATGCCAAAGATTTTGCCACCGCTCACGAAGTCGCTGCCGGAGCCTGAGAAACTGCTCCGGCGGTCATACGACGGCTTAAGATGCCCTCACGAATCGCCCGATGTTGCTACGATCACAGCCGAATTTGAACATTTCCTTTATCGGGTGTCCATCGGGTTGTTTTATTGCACAACAGAATCATGTAAACATATTACGTAAATAACCCAATTTGTGTGAAACTGAAAAGGATATAATATATTATTTTGAAGGCGAGTTGACAGGAAGTTGTTGTTGCTATGGAAACAACATGACGGATACAACGTAATATCTTCTACATATAAAGACGGAGAAAGTAAAGAAGTCTGAAGATATCAGTACAGTATCAAAGTACTGTAACATAATTGTTTGTGGTACTTTCGTTGCAGTTGTATGTCTTAAATGTGAATGTTGCCTTCGTGTGGTTCGGGGCCATCTTCGTGCGAAATTCACAATTCCATATTCGTGTGTCCATCGGGTGTCCACTTCGGGACAGTGTGACGGGGGCTTAAAGGATTTATTCCACTTTTAACTATGAAACTGTATTAACACCAAGGTAGTTGAATGAAAATATACCAATCATTTTCTGAGATTAAAGACAAAAACTGTAAATGACTCGACTAAGAAAAACAGACAATATCTTTCTAAAAGTCTTAGAGAGAATATATTAAAAAAAGATCTCAGAAGTGAACGACTTTAATATCAGAAGCTCAGGTTTTCTTTCTTAAAACCTTTTCTTAGAAACCCCCTTTCCTTGTTATTAGAATTTACTACAATACCCAGAATAAACTGCCATATTTCCAAAGTCTTAAAAAGATTTGATGGATTATTTTTTACATTTTATTAATCTTTGTTTTCATTTTCTCTCTGCAGCTCCAGATCAAACACGCAGTGACCCAGGCGGAGATCCAGCTGCTGAAGAGGAAGGTGAGAACGTCAGGTCTTTTTTTACATGCACAAATGTTGCGATCCTGAAGGCAGCATCCCAGTGTGGTGTCCCTGAAGGCAGCATCCCAGTGTGGTGTCCCTGAAGGCAGCATCCCAGTGTGGTGTCCCTGAAGGCAGCATCCCAGTGTGGTGTCCCTGAAGGCAGCATCTCCCTAATGTATCCCTCCTCTCTCTCTGCTGCAGCTGGCTCATGCGGAGCAGGATAAGCTTCGATGGCGGATGGAGCGAGCTCAGCTGGAGCAGAACATCCGGGACAGCAAGGAGAGGATGGAGAAGCTGGAGGGTTACTGGATGGAGGCGCAGTCGCTCTGTAAGGTAAATCCAGAGAGAACCAGCTGGAGCTCAGAGGCAACAGGAAGGGAGGCTTTATCATCGTTAGACATCTTAATTGATCAACGGGAAGCTTTAATTAGGGCTGCACCATTTGGAAGAAATGTGATTATTATTAAAAAACTATATTAAAGGATAAGATATTTTAGAATTATTATTCCTATTATTACTCCTAGGGAAATTCACTTTATCTATTTATTACTATTTTATTTATTTTTTATAATTTGTATTATTCAATATGTATTATTTGTTCATTTTCTTTTTTATAATTTTGATCTCTTTCATTTAAATATATATCATATTTCTTTGTTTTATTTTCCTTCACTAAAAGTAAGGTTTCTAACTTGAGCAAAGCGCCTGAATGACAAAGCAAGTCACGCCTCATCAACACTGCAGGTAGTTTATGTATTCATCTGACGTGTTTTCAGGCGGTGGACGAACACCTGAAGGAAACTCAGTCTCAGTACCAAACTCTGGAGAGGAAATACAGCAAGGCCAAGAGACTGATCAAGGAGTACCAGCTGAAGTAAGGAGAGAGGAGGGAGGAGACGTTAGAGGAGTAGGAGAGGAGGAGGAAAACAAACTTTAATGTGTTTTTATCTTTCAGAGAGATCGAGTTCCTGAAGAAGGAGACGGCTCAGCGTCGAGCCGAAGAGGAGAGCGAGGCGACGCACAAAGAGGAGGCCGACACCCTGCACGAGAAGGTGAGCAACATCAGAGGAGGTCATGAAGTATTTTAAGACATCTTTTTTAATCAAATATCTTTAATTTATTTGATTGATTATGATGGATTAAGATACCTGGCGTTAGTAAGTGAATAAAGTTAGCTCCACCTTTACCAGCTGCAGATTTAAAAAGATGAACACATTAATGCTTAACTCATTTGACTACATGGCTTAGTTGAATACTGGATTCTGATTGGTCAATTGGGACATTGCAGAGGTCAATGTGACAGTAGCACAGACCGTTGCTAAGGAGGATCAATGTTTATTTGTTTTCACAGATTACCGACTTGGAGACCAAAGTGGACGCCCTGAAGACCCCGAACGCCTCGTAGACCTTCATCTGCGAAGAGGGGGAGGAGGAGGAGGAGGAGGAAGAGGAAGAGCGCTGCCTTCACCACCCGGGCTGAACTTCACTGCAATCAAACATCTGCTGCACGGACAGGAAGTGGGGGGGGGGGGAGAATAACAGGACTGACATTCAAAAAGGAAAAGAAGCAAATTCTCATCTCCTGTCCGTCAACTTCAAATCCCAGAATGCTCCTCTGAATGACCCACAATCCTCCTTGTCTGTCTTCCTGGCTTGGCAATCAAAGCAACACACACTCGACACTCTGTGCTTTATTTATATCGGCTTCTCCTCCTGGGTTTCATTTATTTTAAGAAAAGGCGCTTTTACTGAACCGGCTCGTCACAAAGTGCTTTATAGAGGGCAGGCGGAAACAGGACAACAAAATGACCTTTGATTGTCGTTATACTTTTGAACGCTGAACCATTCCTTATTTTGTTTTGGGGGGGATTGGACTGGATTCTTTCGAGGAGGAAAAATAAAACCACATGGAGTGACGGCCATGTTTTAAAGACACACTCTGGAGTGAAAACGTGGTCGTAAAACACACAGAAAAGGAAAAAGCCACCACCTGCTGATCGTCGAGTAATAAGAACTACAAACAAGATGGCCGCCACATTTCAGATTAGTGACAAAAATGGAAAAACGCCCACCCATTTTCCAGCCTGCGGGCGATTGGAGGAAAATACTGTCTGTAAATATTCAATGCGTGTATTTAAAAGTGTTTAAATATCTGATATCGGAGGGTTAGCCTGTGCAATTAGCAGAAAGACTACGAAATAATGATCATCTCTTTTCTACCGACATCAAAGGCTGTGTGTCGTCTCATGCTGATAGAGCTTCTAACGGCGTGTATCTTTGGGTGTGTACTAACCGCTGTGTGTGTGGGTTCACATGCACATCAGGAAAACGTTTCCAAACAAACCAGAATCAGGAAAACATTTTAGGGACAGATGAACAGTGGTGGAAACGGTTATGTAGGTAAAGTAAGTTTAATCATTTACATTAGTTATTTTTTTAATTTTTAAATTTAAAATGTTGAAATTAAAGTTATAAAATATATTGGAAAATTACAAAAATGTTAATTGATGCCACATAATTATTCCTTAATCTGTTAAATTACAAAAGTGAAACAATGAACTCTCTAAATCTGTCAAAAAAGTATACACTTATAGAAACTGGCTCATTTAATTTTTACAAAGCATCTTATTTTAGGTATAAATTGGCAGGAAAAAAGTACCTTAAATGTGCCCTTAAGTACATACTTTCCACCACTGTTATTAGTAGTGTGAGGATCCTTTTTTACTTGCATAAGTATTTGAGTCCAAGCCACATTACATCGGAGAATATTTGAAGGATTTGTTCATCAGTGTCAGATGCTCAAACATTTCTTGGAGGTAAAACTGCTCCTCTGCATCAAGTAATGGCATCACCAGTTAGGATAGAGCCAAGCAGGTGAACAATCCAGTCATGCTGCATTTTCTAAGGCAGATATTGATATTATACAGTTTTAAAAATCTCTTAAACATAATTTTAAAAAAGTATTTACATCACGGACGCTTAAACTGAGTTACTTTAGTATATTGATTGAGATATGGATTGGATAATTTACAGTGGAAAAAAACGACTACTAATAGCTTGTTAGCTAAATAAGCTAGCATTTCTGATTTTATTTAAACAAACCAAACACACTTCCTTAAAGCATAAAATACAAAAGTCAATACTCAAAGATAAAATAAATTGTTCCCATTTTAATATATATATTTTTCCAGTTTCAATCAGTAATTGTCTTTGCTCATCGGCTAACGTAGCTCTGTTGTGCTAACGCAGCTCTGTAATGCTAACGTCCTTTGTCATGCTAACGTCCTTTGTTATGCTAACGTCCTTTGCTATGCTAATGTGGCTGTTTTTATGCTAACGTACAGGAGAGTTTTTCCTCTGAGAAATGTAAATGAGCTTCAATATTAATCAGGAAACAGTGTGCATGTAAACTCACTTCACATTATTAACATTATTAGGAGAGGAGTAGAGAATCCCAGTGCCAGTATTATGACTTTAGAAGATTAACCTGAGGTGATAGAACAAATATGGGTTCAATACAAACGGTCGATCAAGGTCAGATTTTAATTTCACATTTTTCCTGGAAACAATGGAGGTTCAGGTATAGACGCATACCATTTGTTTTTTTACAACCAAGTTCCTTTGTCAGATTAAATTGTGGGGGAAAAACCCAGAAATGTTAAAAAATACTTGCTCTAACGGTCAGATTTTGAAGATTCATTCCACCAGAGATGGGTTATTTTAGCCTCTTAATTTAAAGTTGGCTGATGCGTTATCGTCTCAATGCTCCCGTGGAAATATATGTTTTCATGCAGTACAATCTCTGTTTGTAAAATATCCTTATAAATGTAAGTATTCTGATTCGACTATCATCCAGGAGTTGTTTAAAAGGTTCAAATGACCATGGGGAAATGGTGCTGAGTTAGACCGGGTTCACACACAAGTATTGAACAAACAATGTGTATTCAAATGTTGTTGTTCACCATTATTATGAGTTTGTGTCGAGATAATACAGCTTGCTGGCGAGCTCTGATTTGGTTGCATCAATGGAACATTCTGGATAAGCAAACCGTTGGGTGGTGCAGGGAAATCGCATTCAATGTGATTTCGGATTATTTTAGAAAATAATCTCTGTGGAAAATAAACCTTTATGATACTTGCACATCACCACCGCTAAGCTAAAGGAGGCTAATGTTGGGTGTGATGACGTTTAGTCGCCTCATTCAGACACTTGTTAGCAAGCTGTGTTTTTAAATCCACCATTGGGGTATTTCCTAACAAAACGTCAAAGTCTCTTCAGCTTGTGTTAACCACAGACCTTATTTCAGGGTAACAACCAAAACACCTTCAGTAAACCATTGACTTCCAGACCAGGGCACAGGAAGTGCTAAAATGCTGACTCATTCCTGCACCACTCAGTTCGATTAGGCTGTGTCTTTTCTTTTAGCACCCTCTTATGGTCAACATTTTGTCTAATTATTTTTGGTTTCCCAGCAAACTCTTCCCATGAGCCTCAGCTACACTTTGTAATTAATGCTAATTAGCACATGTTGTCAACTAACAAGGTAAACATCAGCATGTCACTGTGAGCATGTTAGCATTAGCATCGAACTAAAGCACCGCCTTCATAGAGGCTGTAGACCTTTTCTAATATTAAAACATATTTAGTTTGTCATCTTACAAACACTGAAACACTTTTACAGAAATGTCACTTCAACACTCTGTGGCTTAGTGTTGTGTGTTGGTATGCCTTTAAAATAAGGTATCTGTCCCATTGTGTATTAGATTCAAAGCGGCTAATGTGATCAAGGTATGGGAATTATAACAGGAAAATGAGAATTCGACTGACACATGTATTTTTTCCTGGATTTATGGTGAAATATGTCATAAAACTATGAACAGGTTGAGTGATTTATGATGTTTGAGTGAGGCAAATCCACAGTATTTCATGATTTGTAAGTATTTGTTTACTACATGCAGTATATTTACATTAAGCTCCTTTATCGGACAGGGTCAAATAAACAGCATTTGTGTAGAGGAATGAAAATCAGCCATAACTTGGTATTTGTATTACAGTTTCATCTCTTTGTCGGACCACATGTGAGCTGTACAGTTGTTTTATCTCCACATGAAGTCACTTTGGTTGTAGATCTGAACAGGAAGTGACCTCGCTGCCTTGTTATGACTTCTTCTTTAGTTTAACTTTTAAATGCTGCTTCTGCCTTCACAAAGCCTTCTGGTGTTTGCTCGCTGATTATTACCCATCATGTCTCCTCATTAAAAGCCCCGAGAGGCAAGAAATACATTTGGTCGATTCATTTTTCCGTCTGATTCATTGTGTTTCAGTGTGTGTAGGACTTTAAAACAGGTGGAAATGATTGGTTTTCTTGAATAATTAACTTTTAAGTGTGAATGAGGCGGGGGAAAAAGTAGGTTTTAAAGATTATGTCTTAAAATATGAAAAATAGCTATAGTATGTTGAAAGATACAAAAAAATGGTAGTTTAGTACGTCACCTTTTCCCGGCAGTGGCTCAGTCAGTAGGGGCTTGGACTGTGAGCCGTAGGGTCGCCGGTTCAAGTCCCAGTTCACCTCCTGCCCTGCCGCCTTTGAGCAAGGCACCGGACACCCCTCTTCCCCCACCACTCCCATTGCTCCCCGGGCGCTGTGCAATAGCTGCCCACTGCTCCTAGTACTAGCCTCCTGGTGCTAGGATGGGTTAAATGCAGAGAACACTGTGTGCTGTGTGCTCTGTGACCATTAAAGAGGAGTTCATCCCTCCCAATCTGATTCTGAAAAGACAGTCTGTTTAAAAATGTGTTTCATACTTTAGTTTTTCAAAATAAAAGTCAAGGTAAATTATGTAAAAGATATCCTGCATGTGAGACGTTTAGGGAACATCTGTAAATTGTAGAATCAATCTACCCAGTCTATATTCAGTATGTATTGCTCAATAGTACAGTTACCTCACCACCCCTGTGTACACATAATGAAAATACACACAAATAAAACAGACTTTACTTTCTTAGGTCATATTTATTCATATTAAGTGTTGAAAATAAATACAAAACATTTTTTGGGAACACATCAGGTAAAGTGACAAAGACCTGCTTCAGTCATCAGAAAAAGTTTGACTCACTCTTCCAGCTTCAGGACTCTTTGAACACCCAGAGGTGTGTGTGTGTGTGTGTGTGTGTGAACAATCTTTATCCTTCAGGATTCATCACACGAACAATTGACCTCGCACTTCTACCCGGAGCGTAAAAACTGCTTAAAAAATGCTCTATTTTCTACGTTTCTTCAACGTCCAGCTGCTCATCTGTGGCATTAAATATAAAACAAGCAGGTATTGAAATGATGGCACACAATGATATATGTAACAGATATAATTCACTAAAATAAAACATTTCCCGTGTTAATTCCAGTTAGCAATGAGATTTGACACCAGGTTAGCATCTACGTGCTACGGTTAGCTGCTAGCAGGCTAAGCTAATCATATCGGTGGCACATTCAGACACCACATAAATAAACAGCATGCACTCTGATAGCTAGAGTTAATTAGCTGGAACACCTGATTATGTCTGGATTAATGAGTGTGAAGGCCTGTGTGTGTGTGTGTGTGTGTGTGTGTGTGTGTCCTGTAGAAGGCACTGGCACTCTTTCACGTAAAAGGAGACTGTACTGCAAAGAGACATTCAATGCTAACAGATATCACATTAACGTCTATGGAAACACATGGGATGGATATGCGAGTCAGAAAGAGACGAGTAAAAGACTGAGGTGTGGAGAGAGGCAGGAATCCATTAAGGACACGGATCAGTGTGTGTTCAGTGAGTTTCTAAATTAAAAAGGATAGTTCGAGTGTTTTAAAGTGGGGTTGGGTGAGGTATTTATATTATATATATTCCAAATAGCGCGTACAGTTCGGCTGATATTCATTTTTTGGATGTTTTCTTCAAGGTTGTGTCTTCCTGGTCGTAAGTCGCTTTGGATAAAGGCGTCAGCTAAATGTAATGTAATGCAATGGATGGGTTTTTCCTTAAAGTAAGCTCAAATAAGTGTTGCAGAAAATTGCTTTGCTAGTATTCCTGAT
Organism: Harpagifer antarcticus; assembly: GCA_902827135.1. NCBI lineage: Eukaryota > Metazoa > Chordata > Actinopteri > Perciformes > Harpagiferidae > Harpagifer > Harpagifer antarcticus. The sequence continues at coordinate 94,264 of CADEHL010001323.1, forward strand.
TGTTTCTCCAAACTGCCGCTGGTTTTTGACAATGACCTGATGATGGATGACTTCCATCCCCACTTAAAGACCTCCGAACTATCCCTTTAACTGCACTCAAAGAAAAGTGTTGGCATTTATTATATTATGATAAAAGCAGGAAGTGTGTGTCGTTCATTCAGTGTTTGACATTCAGCTCTGATCAGATCTGAAAAGGCAAGTGGCCTGTATGTCTGTGTGTGTGTGTGTGTGTGTGTGTGTGTGTGTGTGTGTGTGTATGTGTGTATGTCTGTGTGTGTGTGTGTGTGTGTGTGTGTGTGAGTGTTTTTGTTTGGTCTGTGTGTGCGTGTCTCTCTCTCCGTGTGTGTGTCTCAGTCGTCCACTCCTATGTTTCGGAACAGATAGGACATGGACTCTCCGTTGTGGATCCTCCTGATGGCCTCCGACAGGATCATGCTGATGTCGACCGTTTTGATCTTTGAACACTGGAGCTTCTGGGGCTCGTGGGGGATCGTGTTGGTGACGACCACCTGGGGGGGGGGGGGGGGGGGGGGGAATGAAATAAAACACAGCGTTAAGTTGCTGCTGAATATCCGTTTCCTCTCAGGAAGGTTTCTAGTGGAGTAAAATGACCCGGAAGTCTCTGAGCTGCAGCCACGATAACAGCTGATTCTCTAGACCAGCGGTTCCCAACCTGTGGGCCGTGGCCCCCTAGTGGGCTGCAAAGGCATTGCAAGTGGGCCGCCAAATAATTATTA
>CADEHL010001323.1:100000-171052 GCA_902827135.1 Harpagifer antarcticus
TTTACAGGACATTGAAATCTTCCTGGACACGTTGAGTGTGTGCGTGCGCATCTGTGTGTGTGTGTGTGTGTGTGTGTATTAGGGCTGTCCCGAATACCATTTCTCGGGCTCCGGATATTCGGTAGTAATCAGCAGCGAATATTCGAATATTCGGGGATATAGGCGTAAACAGTAAACGGTATTTAAATAAATGAAGAACGAAAAATAAATGAAGGAACTGTATGCCAATAATTGCCTTAGCCCCAGATGTTCCCACATCGCTCCTATTATTTTCACTATTCGGATAAAATTGAAAAACTAATATAAAAAAACAATTCGGTTGCTTGCAACTATTTTCCAAGGATAGTAAGAGCACGATTTTATCATGTGTAACGTTACTGTTTAAACGGCGGATAACGCAGCTTCATCATGGCAACTTGACAACAGCTAAGCTAAGCTAGGCTACTACTTACAGCATCCGGTGACTTTTCAGAGTTGTTGTGCCACCGGCCAGTTTCTTGTCGCATATTTGGCACACTGCCTTCTTCTTACCGTCGTCCAATTTAAAATGGTCCCACACAGCTGGAGTCTTCGGCATTTTGTGTTCAGGTGTGTGAAGCGAGGTGAAGCAAGGAGAAGCGTGCCGTTTGCGTTCGTGACTGTGAGTGAACGCGATGTCAGGAGCACAGGCTGAGATTGTATATATTTCCGCATTTTAACAGTGCAATTCAAAAGTATAAATATAGTATAAGAATATGGAAATTCGCCTTTATTGATAGCATACATTTAGGGGAAAAAAAAATTTTGGGGAAAAAAAATAAAAAAACGAATATCCGAATAATGAAATTGAAACCCGAATAGTTGGCCAACGAACGAATATTCGAATAGTCGAATATTCGGGTACAGCCCTAGTGTGTATAAGTGTGTGTTTATGTATAAGTGTGTTTGGAGTGTGTGTTTATGCATAAGTGTGTGTTTGTGTGTATGTGTGTGGCCTAGCATTACTATACTTGTGGGGCCGCCAGTCCCCAACTCCGGGGACTCCGGCCGGGGACTCCGGGCGGCAGTATACGCCGTGAAGTGGTTTGCGGCCTGCCAGTAAACCCAAAGCAGCAGAAGAAGAAGTGACGTAATCCTCCCTCAGGGACTTATTCCGGTGAGAACGCCATCTGAACTTAGTTCCTGAGAACTAAAGAGTTCTCAGGAACTAAGTACTTGGTGTGAACGCGCCTAATGTATTTATCTAATATTTATCACTGTAATAAACCGCATTAAATGCAATCTTACATTCTGTTCTTGTATATATCATATTCTACTTCCGTGTAGACGTTATATTACGTTTACTTTGAATTAGTTTTATTGTATATAACTGTGTTGCATTGTTGGAGGAGCTCGGAACATTCTACCCGGTAGCGTCTGTGCACATTCAAACCTTTGAAGAGAAACGCCAACGGGCAGAAGAGAATTATTATCTCATCATAAATCACGTTCAGTCATTTGAGTGAATGTTATCCAGCACGTACCTCTGTTAGCTTCCTGGTACACCTGCACTTTACCGAGCTCCACCCCTAACCGCCTGGAACACAAACAGAGTTATTATGTTCCCAGACGGCCGTAACGCTTCAACAAACAGCACACATAATCTCTCTCACAGGAGAAATGAGTCCTCCGTTCTGTAAACACACTCTGCGTGTCCTTGGGATCCCAGGAGAGTGCTGGTGTGTTTTTCAAGGAATGTTCTGTTTACACGTAACACGAGGAAATATGCAAAGCATCGCTGCTGCTGCTGGGAGGCTACAGGCTCTGAGAGGCTACAGGCTCTGGGAGGCTACAGGCTCAGGGAGGCTACAGGCTCTGGGAGGCTACAGGCTCTGAGAGGCTACAGGCTCTGGGAGGCTACAGGCTCTGGGAGGCTACAGGCTCTGAGAGGCTACAGGCTCTGGGAGGCTACAGGCTCTGAGAGGCTACAGGCTCTGGGATGCTACAGGCTCTGAGAGGCTACAGGCTCTGAGAGGCTACAGGCTCTGGGATGCTACAGGCTCTGAGAGGCTACAGGCTCTGAGAGGCTACAGGCTCTGGGAGGCTACAGGCTCTGAGAGGCTACAGGCTCTGGGAGGCTACAGGCTCTGAGAGGCTACAGGCTCTGAGAGGCTACAGGCTCTGAGAGGCTACAGGCTCTGAGAGGCTACAGGCTCTGAGAGGCTACAGGCTCTGGGAGGCTACAGGCTCTGGGAGGCTACAGGCTCTGAGAGGCTACAGGCTCTGAGAGGCTACAGGCTCTGAGAGGCTACAGGCTCTGAGAGGCTACAGGCTCTGAGAGGCTACAGGCTCTGAGAGGCTACAGGCTCAGGAGGCTACAGGCTCTGAGAGGCTACAGGCTCTGGGAGGCTACAGGCTCTGAGAGGCTACAGGCTCTGGGAGGCTACAGGCTCTGGGAGGCTACAGGCTCTGGGAGGCTACAGGCTCTGAGAGGCTACAGGCTCAGGGAGGCTACAGGCTCTGGGAGGCTACAGGCTCTGAGAGGCTACAGGCTCTGGGAGGCTACAGGCTCTGAGAGGCTACAGGCTCAGGGAGGCTACAGGCTCTGAGAGGCTACAGGCTCTGGGAGGCTACAGGCTCTGAGAGGCTCTGGGAGGCTACAGGCTCTGAGAGGCTCTGGGAGGCTACAGGCTCTGGGAGGCTCTGGGAGGCTACAGGCTCTGGGAGGCTCTGAGAGGCTACAGGCTCTGAGAGGCTACAGGCTCTGGGAGGCCACAGGCTCTGAGAGGCTACAGGCTCTGAGAGGCTACAGGCTCTGGGAGGCTACAGGCTCTGAGAGGCTACAGGCTCTGGGAGGCTACAGGCTCTGGGAGGCCACAGGCTCTGAGAGGCTACAGGCTCTGAGAGGCTACAGGCTCTGGGAGGCTACAGGCTCTGAGAGGCTACAGGCTCTGGAGGCTACAGGCTCTGAGAGGCTACAGGCTCTGGGAGGCTACAGGCTCTGGGAGGCTACAGGCTCTGAGAGGCTACAGGCTCTGAGAGGCTACAGGCTCTGAGAGGCTACAGGCTCTGAGAGGCTACAGGCTCTGAGAGGCTACAGGCTCTGGAGGCTACAGGCTCTGGAGGCTACAGGCTCTGGGAGGCCACAGGCTCTGAGAGGCTACAGGCTCTGAGAGGCTACAGGCTCTGGGAGGCTACAGGCTCTGAGAGGCTACAGGCTCTGGGAGGCTACAGGCTCTGAGAGGCTACAGGCTCTGGGAGGCTACAGGCTCTGGGAGGCTACAGGCTCTGAGAGGCTACAGGCTCTGAGAGGCTACAGGCTCTGAGAGGCTACAGGCTCTGAGAGGCTACAGGCTCTGGGAGGCTACAGGCTCTGAGAGGCTACAGGCTCTGAGAGGCTACAGGCTCTGAGAGGCTACAGGCTCTGGGAGGCTCTGGGAGGCTACAGGCTCTGGGAGGCTACAGGCTCTGGGAGGCTACAGGCTCTGGGAGGCTCTGGGAGGCTCTGGGAGGCTACAGGCTCTGAGAGGCTACAGGCTCAGGGAGGCTACAGGCTCTGGGAGGCTCTGGGAGGCTACAGGCTCTGGGAGGCTACAGGCTCTGAGAGGCTACAGGCTCTGGGAGGCTCTGGGAGGCTCTGGGAGGCTACAGGCTCTGGGAGGCTACAGGCTCTGGGAGGCTACAGGCTCAGGGAGGCTACAGGCTCTGGGAGGCTCTGAGAGGCTACAGGCTCTGAGAGGCTACAGGCTCTGAGAGGCTACAGGCTCTGAGAGGCTACAGGCTCTGAGAGGCTACAGGCTCTGAGAGGCTACAGGCTCTGAGAGGCTACAGGCTCTGAGAGGCTACAGGCTCTGGGATGCTACAGGCTCTGAGAGGCTACAGGCTCTGAGAGGCTACAGGCTCTGAGAGGCTACAGGCTCTGGGAGGCTACAGGCTCTGAGAGGCTACAGGCTCTGGGAGGCTACAGGCTCTGGGAGGCTACAGGCTCTGAGAGGCTACAGGCTCTGAGAGGCTACAGGCTCTGGGAGGCTACAGGCTCTGAGAGGCTACAGGATCTGAGAGGCTACAGGCTCTGAGAGGCTACAGGCTCTGGGATGCTACAGGCTCTGAGAGGCTACAGGCTCTGAGAGGCTACAGGCTCTGAGAGGCTACAGGCTCTGAGAGGCTACAGGCTCTGAGAGGCTACAGGCTCTGGAGGCTACAGGCTCTGGGAGGCTACAGGCTCTGGGAGGCTACAGGCTCTGGGAGGCTACAGGCTCTGGAGGCTACAGGCTCTGAGAGGCTACAGGCTCTGAGAGGCTACAGGCTCTGGGAGGCTACAGGCTCTGGGAGGCTACAGGCTCTGAGAGGCTACAGGCTCAGGGAGGCTACAGGCTCTGGGATGCTACAGGCTCTGAGAGGCTACAGGCTCTGAGAGGCTACAGGCTCTGGGAGGCTACAGGCTCTGAGAGGCTACAGGCTCTGGGAGGCTACAGGCTCTGGGAGGCTACAGGCTCTGAGAGGCTACAGGCTCTGGGAGGCTACAGGCTCTGGGAGGCTACAGGCTCTGAGAGGCTACAGGCTCTGAGAGGCTACAGGCTCTGGGAGGCTACAGGCTCTGGGAGGCTACAGGCTCTGAGAGGCTACAGGCTCAGGGAGGCTACAGGCTCTGGGAGGCTACAGGCTCTGAGAGGCTACAGGCTCTGGGAGGCTACAGGCTCTGGGAGGCTACAGGCTCTGAGAGGCTACAGGCTCTGAGAGGCTACAGGCTCTGAGAGGCTACAGGCTCTGAGAGGCTACAGGCTCTGAGAGGCTACAGGCTCTGAGAGGCTACAGGCTCTGAGAGGCTTTTGACCTGCGAGGGAAACTCGCAATATTTGACATGGATATTTTTCTTTTTTACAGGACATTGAAATCTTCCTGGACACGTTGAGTGTGTGCGTGAGTGCGCATCTGTGTGTGTGTGTGTGTGTTTATGCATAAGTGTGTTTGGAGAGTGTGTGTGTGTGTGGCCTAGCATTACTATACTTGTGGGGACTTAAACCTGTTTACACAGTCACGTGTGGGGACTCGCCTCCCTCATGGGGACAAATTGGAGGTCCCCATGAGGGGATCATTACTTTTAGGGTTAGGGTTAGGCATGTGTTGGTTATGGTTAAGGTTAGGATAAGTCTCCAGGAAATGCATGTAAGTCAATGTAATGTCCCCTGAAGTGATGTATACATGGTGTGTGTGTGTGTGTGTGTGTGCGCGCGCTCACTCTGAGATCCTCTTGCACAGCTCCCTGCTGGCGGGGTGTGAGTTGGCGCTGAAGATGACGAGGCCCCCCTTGGTGTGGTCCATGACCCCGGGGGGGCGCTCGCTGCTCTCCCTGCACTCAGGGTCCCTGGGCACCCAGGCTGCGCTGAGCCCTTCCTGTAGGGGACACACATGCATTACTAAAATCCCGCTAGGAACACCACTACTAGTGTGCCCGTGAGCAAGGCACTTAGCCCTCGGTTCCTCCAGGGAGAATGGAATCGCTCTGGAATGAGGCGTCTGCTAAATTGTAAATGATATTTCTGGGAGAATAAACCGCAGATCCTCAACTCCGGTGTCTCACTCGTTAGCAACGCAACTCAGAGCAATGAGAACGCTGTCTACAGCAGCCATGAGCTCGCATGTAGTTTCTTATTTGAGGGGGGGGATGCGTGGGCCACTCGGATAGGTTAAGGGGCCTTTGGCTTTTCTTGCCGGGGGGGGAATGCACCCGTTTGCATGTTATTCCATTCAAAGGCTTTATTCTCATATGCTCAAAGCTAAAGTGTAGGAATGAAATTCTTCTGACCTGAGCTCCTCCAACAAAGCAACACATATAATAAAATACAAATTAAAAAGTAGTGCAAGAAGTCTCTGTACATGCAAATAGAATATGAGATATGCACAAGAACAGAATATGAAAGTATGTAAATTAAGACCAAATGAATTGATGTATCTAATATATATCATCCGTTTACTTTGACACAGACTCTTCTATTCTATTTCTATTTACTTGCACATCTCCAAACATTCTCTTGCACTGTTTCATCTGTCCTATGTCCTATACTCATGTTGCTCTGTTGGAGGAGCCTGGGACCATAACTACACTGTCTGTACCTCATGTGTAAATGACAGTAAAGCCTTGAAACTCTTTATTGGCAAGGTGCAGTGGTGGAAAGCAAATACCAGTTTAATTTAAATGTGCATTCAGGCGGATGGGTCGCCATACAACTCTGCAGAAGCACCGCGCGTCTCCTTTCCTTACATTCATATCATTATTATGAAACCTCATCGTGAAAGCTACAACTGTAAAACCAGCTTTGTTGACAAGAAGGTAAAGTGAGTTTGGAGATTGAAGTCTTTATCATCATGAGCTCAGCAGCTACACTTTAGATATCGCAATGAAACTGAAGTCCCAGGCTCCTCCAACAGACACACAGAGACAGAGACAGAGACAGAGACAGAGACAGAGAGAGAGAGAGAGAGACACACACACACGTGCCTCAGGACACAGCGACTCCTTCAGCAAACGGCACTTCTCCTTTGAGAAAGAAACACAGCGGTGTCCGGCGTCGCGTTAGGAGTTGCATTTCCTGCTTCCATCATACATGTCCACAGAATCATGTTTGCATCACCATTTCATCTGTTGCTTTTGTTTTTCTGATATGGAACAACGGTCATGAAACACCATTAAAGGTCTCCTATCATGCAAAACGCACTTGTTGATGTCTTCTCTACATCACCAGGTGTGTCCCCGGTGTGTCCCCGGTGTGTCCCCGGTGTGTCCCCGCTGTGTCCCCGGTGTGTCCCCGGTGTGTCCCCGGTGTGTCCCCGGTGTGTCCCCGGTGTGTCCCCGGTGTGTCCCCGGTGTGTCCCCGGTGTGTCCCCGGTGTGTCGGGGAACTCACGCAGCGTCAGGAAATAAACCCTCTCTCTTTTCCTCCGTACCCAAATCTCTAAAAACGGGGAACCACGGAGCTGATCCAGATTTGCGTCCGATATGACGTAATATCTGAAATGTGGACCCACGGCCCAATCAGAAAGCTGCTATCAGAAACAATGCCCGACTGTTTTGGACGTAATATGGTCGGTGTTTACATTAGCATCGCTAACACTCAGAGCTAACCTGTACTGGAGAGCATGTGTGTGAAGAAGCAGGAAGTAAAAAGGAACTCACCTTGTGGTATAACCATGGATGTATAATAAGAACTGGATACAGCGTGGGGGGCGGGGCCTCATTCATTCCTATGAGAGCTGCTCATTAGCGCATGATGATAAAATGGCCCAACTTTTGAGAGAGCGAAACGTCACAGATTACCCAGCATGCCTGAGAAGTACCCGTATGTGCGCTCATAGCGCATGCGCAACTTTAACCAAAATTCTCGTTCACATCAAGCACGTCAATTTGCGTACACGTAACAGCACCGTGCGTTCATGACAGCATGGTCATGATTTGTTATTATGATGGATTTGATAACGAGGCGGCAGTTAGCAGCTAGCTAGTAATTATGCTAATGTAAACATCAATCGTTATGTACTTATATTACGCTGTAACAGGATCTAGTGATATCCAACAGAGCTTCATTTAGCATGAAAGAATGATTGCACTGTATATATATATATATATATATATATATATATATAGTTATAATAAGTAATATTAACTTTATTTAATACAACATTTACGGTACAAGATGTAATCATACAGCCCATGTAGTATGATAATGAATTACAGCTCCGTGGCAGTGAGGCGATATGGGTCCGTTCTGATTGGTCCATGGGGAAAGAGAAACGTAACTCACATTGGTTTCTCAGCGTCTCTGTGACTACGTGTATTCACTGAATTTCACTCTCTGCCTTTAACGGCTCGTTGTAGCTCCAATAGCTCCAGCCCCCACCCTCCCTGTGAGCACAGTGTGCTCTGATTGGTCGGGACACGTCACATGAACGTGCCGGGCGGCGCGGTCCCGTGGGTTAGATGCGCGTTCATAATGCCGAGGGAAATAACTCTCAGAATAACGTTATTAGCACATTTTTACAACTTGAGGAACGAATGTTTTTAATAAGAGCTATACAAACGTTCATACTGGGTAGTAGGGCTGTACCCGAATATTCGACTATTCGAATATTCGTTCGTTGGCCAACTATTCGGGTTTCAATTTCATTATTCGGATATTCGTTTTTTTATTTTTTTTTCCAAAACATTTTTTTTTCCCCTAAATGTATGCTATCAATAAAGGCGAATTTCCATATTCTTATACTATATTTATACTTTTGAATTGCACTGTTAAAATGCGGAAATATATACAATCTCAGCCTGTGCTCCTGACATCGCGTTCACTCACAGTCACGAACGCAAACGGCACGCTTCTCCTCGCTTCACCTCGCTTCACACACCTGCACACAAAATGCCGAAGACTCCAGCTGTGTGGGACCATTTTAAATTGGACGACGGTAAGAAGAAGGCAGTGTGCCAAATATGCGACAAGAAACTGGCCGGTGGCACAACAACTCTGAAAAGTCACCGGATGCTGTAAGTACTAGCCTAGCTTAGCTTAGCTGTTGTCAAGTTGCCATGATGAAGCTGCGTTATCCGCCGTTTAAACAGTAACGTTACACATGATAAAATCGTGCTCTTACTATCCTTGGAAAATAGTTGCAAGCTAGCAACCGAATTGTTTTTTTATATTAGTTTTTCAATTTTATCCGAATAGTGAAAATAATAGGAGCGATGTGGGAACATCTGGGGCTAAGGCAATTATTGGCATACAGTTCGTTCATTTATTTTTCGTTCTTCATTTATTTAAATACCGTTTACTGTTTACGCCTATATCCCCGGCGCTGCACTGCGGCTGGGTTAAATGCAGAGGACACATTTAGTTTTAATGTATGCGAGTACTGAGACAATAAATAAATATAAATCGTAATAGTATGCTCCAGGGGTCGGCAACCTTTTTGATATGAAGTGCCATTCAATTATTATTTTATCAGCGTGCCGACGCTCGTGAACTGTCAACAGGAGGGCGGGGGGAGGCTCGCTGCGGGGAAGCAGTGTGTAGACCTGTCAGCGCAACTTACATTATAGGGATGCTCCGATCGGATCGAGTGGGCGGGGCCTATGGGGATCTTCCATTTAAAGTTATGTTTAAAACTCAGTTAATGCTCATTCACTGGAGCTTCCACAAACAACAACCAACATAATTATTACATTCAAATTAAGTACATTATTCAAGTTTACATTAACTTTGGATAATAGCACGGGAGAAATGAGCGGAAGCGCTCTCTTTTCCTCTCTCTCTCTCTCTCTCTCCTGACAGCCCGTCGGTATCTCATGCAGCTCACTGATCCAGTAATGAATGACCCGACAGTGAAGAATACATATATTTATAACTAGTTTAGCTTGTTCCAGAGGTAGATAACATAGCTAAGTGTGTTAGGTCTAACTCTTGTGTGTTGCTCCGCTCACCGGTCCGTCACAGCGGGGGAGCTGCAGGGTTTCTGCTTCACGTTGCATACCGCTATTTTATTGTCATATTCGGACACTTTAAAATACTGCCAGACCGGTGAAGCCATTTTGGAGAGCTTGTTTTGCCGTGCACAGAGAAAAGTGTCATGTATTTTACGTCATGCAATCGGCTCTCGCGATCGGCATTTTTAGAGAGCACCGGCCGATCGATCGGAGCATCACTAACTTACATGATGCCGAATTTAACACATTTAAATAATTGGTTATAACAGCATAATAATAATAATAATAATAAGGACGATCGTCCGTTCTGTGATTCTCCAGAGCACACGTGGCCAGTCCCTTTGTAGCATATTATTTTGATGAGAGATGAGCAGATCGCCACTGGGCTTTCAACTAAAGACACAGCCACGCAAAAACTGCAGCATTTGTACAGCTCCTTATGGGAACTGCAATGTGTGAAGTGCTTTCCTCCGTGGTGAAACGATCAGCACCACGGAGGCAAGCGGCAGAAAGTCACCTGGAGTTAAAGATCGGGGCTGCGCTGCGTGCATGGCTTCCTGCTGCAGGTAACGGGAGAAGAGCTCTGGCGGCGGTCTCGTTCAGGATCCGAATATACAATTAAAATATTTTCCACACTTATTCCTAGTGTGCCACTGGTTACGGTGCCGCGTGCCAGTGGTGGCACGCGTGCCAGGGGTTGCTGACCCCTGGTATGCTCTTTCTGCGCTTCTGCTTAACAGTGTGTTGTCAGGTGTCTCGGAGCGTGTTATGAAAAAAAATCTCCGCACCGAATATTCGAATATTCGCTGCTGATTACTACCGAATATCCGGAGCCCGAGAAATGGTATTCGGGACAGCCCTACTGGGTAGCTTATTTAGTTTAAAAACGGGCCTGGCAACCAAACGGAAGTGTAGTACCGCCGTTTGGCCACCACGAATATTTTCATCTGAGTCCGGCGCACTTCCTGGGGGCTTGGGTCACACCGGCAAGAGAGAAAGCCTTTGAGCTCCAGACTGTTTCAGAGAGAATCCATGATATGGCGTTTCATCACGGCAGCATTTAGTTTAGAGAGTAGCTGCCGGTCCCGCATGACCTCAGACCCCTCCTCTTTAAAGCTTTATCCCCAAATCAGCACTTTAGAAACAGGAAGTGAAACAGAGGGATATGAGGCTAGAATGATCTGTTTGGTGTTTGGAGCAAAACACTTCATTGACAAAGTCAAAAGTCAAAGTCAGCTTTATTGTCAAAATTACTACATGTGTTATACATCCAGAAATCTCGATAGACATGTTTTTTATATATTTGTATATCTGAGACCTATGCTATTGCCTAAATATAGCATGATAGGTCCCCTTTAAATAATAAATTAACATTAAACATATGAATTTGCTTAGAAATCAATTTAATTTAGGTATGAAAATATTCCACTTCAGTGCATAATGGTTTCTAAAATATTATGCAAACGCTAAAACTACTAATATGCTCCTGCTGCTTTTTCTTTTATTCCAAATATAATCAAATCAAATCGAGTTTTATTTATATAGCACATTTAAAAACTATGTTTGGTCGAGCCAAAGTGCTGTACAAGTAATAAAAACAATTTACTACAGTACAATAACAACAAAAGACAGTCATTGCAACAGCAAATATAAAAACAAAACACACGGAAAAGTCAGGAGTCGTGCTCCGCTCTAACTAGAAGGCCTGAGAGAAGAAGTGGGTCTTAAGTGTGGATTTAAAAACCCCTAGGGTCTGGGCCGACCTCACATGGAGGGGCAGAGTGTTATCTGTCCCTAGTATAGTTGTTATCCTTGTGTTTTAAAGCTGTGCGAGTTCGATTGAATGTGTGCAATTACTTATATTTCTCTTAGAATTCAGAAAAAGTACAATTTCTTGGGGAGAAAGTGTAAAAAAAGAGTGATGAATTTACCGTTAACTCCAATTGACATCCGAATTGTGCCTCAAACTATAATACACATTCATATAGTACTAAAGGACAGGTAGACACAGTGTGTGTGTGTGTGTGTGTGTGTGTGTGTGTGTGTGTGTGTGTGTGTGTGTGTGTGTGTGTGTGTGTGTGTGTGTGTGTGTGTGTGTGTGTGTGTGTGTGTGTGTGTGTGTGCACTTTGATCTGCTTCCTCTGTGCATTCAAAGTGAGGCCCACATAGAGACCTATATTAATATTGCTTGAGAGGGTTTCTGAAACAACAACAGAGCAAACAAAAGGCTCACATGTAACCATGTGCGACCTCGTGCGAATGTTCATTACTATATTAAGTGATTGTGTTAATTATTACTATTATGTTATTATGTAATCATGGCACATTTTGTTTAAGCAAGTCAGTGACGTTTGAGGGTCTAAAATCGTGATTTTAACGGCAGGTACAAAGTGTTGATCAACTATCAACAGTCACGACATTAGCATGCTGCTAAGCGAACAGCACAACAGAGGATCTCGCAGTTCACGTTGTCCCTTTTAATAGATAAATAATGTGTTAATAAGCTAAACAGTGAGCTGTGATATACGTCATAATGCTATTTAACTAAATAAGCAGTTAAAGGTTTGAGATTAGCACCACCTTATATTACATATTTAGCTTTAACAACATGATATATGGTAAACTAACGGTAGAAGATCAAAGTCTCGCGATAGCTCGAGAGGAATAAGCTTTCCATAGCAAAGCTCTTGAAAGCGCGAATTGAGTTTTCATCAATAAGAAAGTCTTTCTACGTGCAAATACAGAATAAATTAGGAATATTAATCAAGAACTACATTACTACTCACCAGCTTGCGTGTTGGGTCCGGTTACAGTATGCAACCACTTATATTTAAATTGATAAAATCCTCCTGTTCTTCGCAACCTGCTTCTCTCACTCCGCCTGCTTCCAGTGACGTTCAGTTCCGAGTGACGTTTGTCTTGACCAGCGCTGCTCTTGATTTATACAGTCTATGCTCTTGACCAACCACAGGACAGGAAATGGAAACGTCGATTTTAAGAAGTTTTGTTGTTGTTGTATTTGTTTGTATTCTCTTTTATTATATTACATTATATTTTCATACTGTCTACTATATCATACATACAACATTTTATAAAAATACACGGACAAATATGCATATTTCAGCCACTTGTGTTATTAAAATATGTACTAAAATACAAATGTTTTGAATGTATTATTGCTTATTCGCGCAGGAACTCAATTCAACAACAAGTCTGAACTCTCTGGGGATTGTGCATGTTTAGGGACAAGCCTCTTGAGGGCAGTGTGTGTTTCTAAATGCTCCAGTTTAGAGAATACCCCTGGTTTCATGTGTAGTGTTAGCTTATATTCCCTGCACACAAGAGCTATTAAATGATCTTATTTATTATGCCAACATCATGCAGTAAGGATGACTTACTCTACTGTGCAATAAAAAAGACAAGTTAGCACAACAATCACATAAATAAATAAGACAGAAGGACTAATATAAGACGTATAGCATCTATACAGACAACCCAAAATAAATAAATAAACAAGATTGAAAGTTACTTCAACGTATTGTTACTTAAACTTACTGTCACTATTACTTTATTTTCGGAGGAAGCTGAGATCCTTCCACGTGTGCAGGAGATCTTCTACCAGTCTTTGCTGCGGTCTGCTGGGGGGGGGGGGGGGGGAGCCGGTGACACCAGCAGGATCAATAAACTGATCAGGAAAGCTGGGTCTGTCATCGGCATCAAGCTGGACCCCTTTGAAGCTGTGGTGGAGAGGAGGACACTGAACAGGCTGTTGTCCCCCCTCTCCACCTGCAGCTGGACAGACAGATAACCCCCCCCCCCTGAAGAAAAGGGGAAAGTTGGGTTGTTCAATTTGCAAGTATGCAGTTAATATATGAAACATAATTTATTCATGTTTCTGCAGCCGATTCCTCAGCTTCTAATTATTATTTACAAATATGTTATTCACAGATTAATATGATCGGACTCAAAGCCGTACTTTAATAGTTTCGTAATTGAACCTGAACAATATGGCACTTTAATGGACAAGATGTAAAGCAGAACTAAATTGCAAAATTTTGTTCTGCGGGTCCGGCTCTGCAGCTCTGCGGGTCTGCAGCTCTGCAGGTCAGGCTCTGCGGGTCTGCAGCTCTGCGGGTCCGGCTCTGCGGGTCCGGCTCTGCAGGTCTACTCTTGTGCAGACTTGTAAGGACGCTGATGCAGGCTGTAGGCCTACCTTACGTTAAGCGACCATCTTTACCATTCAAGGTGTTGATTGTTAAAGATACAGTATTGTCTGTGGGACCGCAGTGTTTCCCTAAAACCCGGTGTTTCTGTCTCTGCTCTGATCCGCTCTGTGTTCATGTACATACCGGACACACAGATCACAATACTGTGTGGGGGGGGGGGGTGTCCCGGAAAGCGACACGTGATGCTGGAAAGTGGAGGATATTAATGATTGTGTTACATTTGAGCAGCGGTGCACATACCATGAATATGGGGACATGCCGGACAGATCAAGTCAGGGTGACGATCCACCCGCTGTGAAATGAACTTATCTTCCATATTTGCCGTACACTTGTGTTTACGGAAGTTGAGATGTGTTGGCGCAGCAGCCATTACCAGCAGAGCTCTAGATAGCCTTGGACTAATACTACGGAGGAATAAAAGACCCACACACTTGCATTGTAGTTCACATGACACTGACTGAGTTCTCCGAGTGAGCCAGCAATGATCCCTTTATTAGAACCAGCTGTGTGATTGACAGATTGACAGATATGACGTCATTATAAGAGCATTCAAGAGATGAATCGTTCACAACAGTTCAACCAGATGTTTCTCGGTTGTGATTGGTTGTTCCTCGTCACATGACGAGCGGTGACGTCTCCATTGAAACCAATGGGAATGAGCTCGCAACGCTGATGTGTATGGCTCCGTACAAAGTTGTACTCATTGCATTAGTAGAGGCTACTGTCGCTTTTTACACTGGAGGCGCCATCTCGGCCGAAGTCGGTTCATATGAACCTAAAGGTTCCCTATATATACAGTCTATGGGTTCATCGTTAAATGGTACATGTCGCCTTTAAGGAGCAGAACATTCTGGTTTTATTTGTGTGAATAATGAAATAATCTCAAATGTGTTTTTCTGTGATAGGTCATTGGTGTGGAGAAGATTGACCTCAGCCTTGCTTTGAACATTGTTCCAAAGGCTCTGTAGTAAATGCTGAGTATTCAAATGTTTTGTGTGATTTACTTGACGAACTTAAACTTGATCTTTAACTAATTGGAAACTGGTATTAGTCTGACAATTTCTGAATATGTATTCATAACATTTACATACTGCACACATTGCAGGGATATACACATGATAATATAACTGTCTGAGCTCTTCCGGTGTGGTGGTGTGTTCATGTTAATGCAGGATGGCCCTCTGCTGGAAACACTCAGTACTGCACCCTCCATTCAACATCAATTATTTAGTTACAGAAGAAGCATCAGTGTGTTCAGACATAAAATACAAATACTTCAAAAGATGAATAGAGAAAAAACAACAACACATGTTCAAATGAAAAATATGATATTGTAGTGATCACTAATGAACTAGGTTACATAATTCACTCATGGAACTACAGGTTGGGGGTATTGTTTCCGCACGGACATATGTGTTGCTGACTGTATTTAGTGTGTGCCCTCCTTGCTTCTTCCTCTTTGCTTCCCGGGCTTCAAGCCAGCAGCAACATGTGCTTTTCTCTTGCTTAATAAAGCCAGCTTTGCCCCTTCCATGCAGCGCCTCTGACTCCCTTCTCTCGACACTACAATATCAAATATCAACAATATAACAATTCTGGATCATTCAAATGTTCTAAAAACAAGTACTGCAGTTAGTAACATGAATATATGTGTACACTAGAGGAGTATACTGTATATACATAGGATAGTAGAATGTACAATGTACAGATATACAGAGACCTGCAGATTGATAGGAGCCATGTTATGGGTGTGGTTGGTGTGTCAGTTTATTGAAGTTATAAGTATAGTGCAATATTATTTGGAACACTTGGTGGCGGGGTTTAGCTGCACCGGGTGTATATAAAGAGGTCATAGGTGATAGGAGAGGGAGGACACAGAAGGAAGAGAGCATACCGATTCCACCAGCCCGGCAGATGCTCACCACAACAACTCAAAGTGTACAATGAAAGCCTGGTATGTAAACGCTGAATAAAGCTCATTCTAAAGTGCAACAAAGGCCCGGAAAGTCATCTGTTTGTGGCTGCGTCTGGATCACTCTTCAGCCCTTCTGTGACGTCATGACACAAAGATATAGGACATAGAAACAGGACATTGCCATTTCCAGATAGCATCAACAGAATAAGTTGTAATGCATGAAACAGTAGCAACACTTGTTAACACTTTGGATCATCAGCTCCACTAAAGCCTACCTGTGCACATGGTGGACGCGCTGCAGCTGCTTGACCCGGTTCATCACTACTGGAACAAAAGCACTGTTAGTGTTATTCAGAAAACAAGTCAGAATCCAGACAACATATATATTGAGGGACTGCGGATGGAAATTAGGGTCACTTTGAAATGAGGATGAAATGTACAGCATTGTTTGTGATGTTGTTCTGTCTCCTTCACCTGGGACGGAGACACCAATCGCTTTGAGTGACAGCTGGATTGATTCCCGCACGGTGCTCTCCACTTTCTCCGGGGTCTCCCACTAAATCAGCATTGAAATATTGATCACTTAACACGGACATGTGTGGACATGTGTGTTTGTGTTGCAGTGCTCCTAGTTTCATTTGACTGCAGGAGGAAATGTGACAAAGCATCAGGTCTCTCAGCTGTTTCATCATGGCGTCTTTTCAACCGTGAACGTGCATTTCAATCGTTTCCCTCGTGTTTCTCAGCGTGCCTTCTCCTTTCATTTCTTTTGCTCCTTCATCAAACAGAAACATGTTGACATCAAAGTGTGTAGAGGTGTATTTCTAAGTCTGTAGTGATCTTCCTGTCAGAGCATTCTTTCATGGGCTCCTCCATTGTTGCTGTCAGGCTGCTGGAGATCCTTCTCTTCCGCTCACGGAGGAGTTCCTGGAGGTTTGTTTTCACCTTTTCTTCCTTAGAGAGAGAACGTGAAGCAAATATCAACATCTTTGAACAAGAATACGTTACAAAGCTCATCTCTCCCTTTATTCTTTGCTCCAGATTGTACCTGGAAAAGCAGAACGTGATTCAAAGTGATAGCACGTGCTCACCAGCAGGGGGTGCACTTTGCCCAATACCAGAATATTCTATTGTCACCTTGAGAGTGTCCTCATGAATTGGGACAGGGTCCGCTTTCCAGCTGCAGGTCATTCTTCAAAGCCATCTCCAGCTCATATTGAGTTATTCCAGTGCAATGTATATGAATATGCTGACTGATCAATATGTATTCTATTGATCACCCTTCCACTACAGCCTCCCTGGCCTGGACAAACATGTTTGATCATGGACTAATGAATAGGGTCTTTGACCTCTTGACAAATGCCAGCTGCAGTTTGACATTTCCGCACTCCTTCTTCCTGATCTCCTCCTCTGTGCCAAGTGGAAATGTATTGATGACCCCGTTGAATGGTTCTCTTTCTCCTTCATTTCTAAAACATATCAACACAAATACATGCTTACATTCAGAAGGCCTTAACACATTAGTATTTCAATGTATTGTAAAACACAATTGATCCAACACAGGGTTTGATGTGTTTAGTAAGTCATTTCTTACGGGAAGGTCTTCTTATTCTCTTTTCTTTTTGCCGCTGCTTTTCATTGAAACTGTTTCGTTTGTGAGATTTATTTTATGTTAATGAAACAAATAACATAATGAATGCATTTAAACAAACTACTAATAGTAGATGAACTACTTTCTTCAAAGGTTTACAGAAACTCTGGATAATAACATGGGAACAATAAACGTCTCTCTCTCCCTCTCCTGCAGCCCGTCAGTCTCGTGCAGCTCGCTGAACCTGTAATGAGTGACTCGACAGTAAAGAATACATATATGTATAACTAGTTTAGCTAGTTCCAGAGCAGATAAGCTAGCTAAGAGTGTTAGGTCTAACTCTTAGTGTATGTTGCTCGGCTCAACGGTCCGTCACAGCGGGGGAGCTGTGATCGCAGAGCTGCGTGCTCTCCGTCAGCAGCAGCTGATCTGATCTCTCTCTCGCGTCCGGTTAGACTTCACTCGCGTCTCTGTCCAAATCTATCAGATCGAGCTCGTTCCAGCGCCATATAGATAGAAGAGTTACGACAACGGAAGTCCAAAAACGGTTATCGTCACGTGGTTCATGTAGACCAGTGTTTCCCAACCGGGGGTACGCGTACCCCTAGTGGTACGCGTACCCCTAGTGGTACGCGTACCCCTAGTGGTACGCGAGGGAACTGTAGGAGGTACGTGGAATTCCAAGGTGACAAGAAAAAAAATAATAATCCCGTCAAAAATGATAGTGCGCGATTTGTTTCCCTAGGGAGACAATAGTCTGTGGCACAACCGCGCCAAAATCCCACAATGAAGACAGCTGCTTACCTGCAGCCAGAAAAATACTGGTAGGTCTGCGCTCTGGATAAATGGCTGAAACGTCCGCTTGCTCTGGGTTCAGGCCAGGGTTCAGAGGAGCCGCCGAGAAACGTAAGAAAGAGGCCAAACTGAAACCAAGGCAGTGAAACATATTATTTGGATTCATTTCTACTTCTGCGGACCCCCCGCAGCCTCAGAGCTTCTTTTGCGGTGAAGTCCTGGCTAATAGAGAACCGCAGTGACGCGTCCTAAACCCCGGATGTAAACTCCTTCCGGTTCCTTCGTCAAAAACGCAACGCAATTTCTCCGTAGGGTTTTGGAAAATAGCTGGAAATCAGGTCTGTGGTTGAGACACATTGAAGAGACAGATCACGTTTTGTTCAGCCGGATAATCTCCACATGTCTATCCTACTTTTATCATTTTTGAATCATAAATCTAGTCGCCAAAAGCGAAATGCTAACGTTATGCTATAAACGAACTACAAGCCAGTACAGCAGGACGGTCGCACGACTTCAACGTCACGCCAACTTAAGATCGTTTCAACTGACTTGCACTGAAACTGCACTTTGAACACTTTAAATATATTAACATTTTAAACTGTATACCCCGTTTATCTAGGCCCTTTGTGTTTAATGTATACATGTCACACTGTGGGAAACGATCTTTCTGGATGTATAACACATGTAGAATTGTTTACAATAAAGCTGACTTTGACTTCCTGGCTTGCATATTTTAACAAAGCTTTTCATTTGAGCCACACTGAATGTAACTAGAAGTCATGGCTGTGTCAATTACCAGTCTGATATCGTTTTACAGAGATGACCAGAAGAGTGTAGATAGAGGAGAGAACCACTACAAGTCAGGACACTCAGTACAACAGTGCAGCCTAGATGAAGGTGTGCTTACCGGTGTTGTCAGAGCTAGCATGAGGGACAAGGTTTATAGAGTGTCGGTGAGTAGTGATAGCAAGAGTACCGTTAACCTAGAGTTCATTAATTCACATTAATTCCCATCAACAAATCCATTTGATGTGTCACATGAAATCTTTATTAGGCAAGTTTATTTATAGCACTTTTCAACACAAGGCAATTCAAAGTGCTTTACAAAAAATGAAAGTCATTAAGAAAATGGCATTTAAAATCAGTCATTAAAAAGAAAAGCTAATAAAATAAACATTAAAAGAAAAAATACATGGATAAAAGTTACAGTGCAGTTTAAGATGTGAATAGTTCAATTAAAAGCAGCGACAAAAAGAAAAGTCTTCTTGCTGGATTTGAAAGTAGTCAGAGTTGCAGCGGACCTGCAGGTTTCTGGGAGTTTGTTCCAGATGGAGCATAATAACTGAACGCTGCTTCTCCATGTTTAGTTCTGACTCTGGGGACAGAAAGCTGACCAGTCCCTGAAGACCTGAGAGATCTGGATGGTTCATCATTTAGCAGGAGGTCACAAATGTATTTTGGGCCTAAACCATTCAAAGCTTTATAAACCAGCAGCAGTATTTAGAAATCTATTCTTTGACACACAGGAAGCCAGTGTAAAGACTTCAGAACAGGACTGATGTGATCCACTTTCTTAGTGTCAGTGAGGACTCGAGCAGCAGCGTTCTGAATCAGCTGCAGCTTTCTAATAGATGTTTTAGTGAGACCTGTGAAGACACCTTTGCAGTAGTCGAGTCTACTGAAGATAAAAGCATGGACACGTTTTTCCAAATCCTGCTGTGACATTAGTCTTTTAATCCTAGATATGTTCTCTAGGTGATAGTAGGCTGATTTAGTAACTGTTTTAATGTGACTGTTGAAACTCAGGTCAGAGTCCATGACTACACCTAGATTTCTGGCTCTGTTGTTTTGAACATTGCAGACTGAAGCTCAGCGCTAACTTTTATACGTTCTGCCTTGGCTCCAAAAACCATTACCTCAGTTGTATCTTTGTTTAATTGGAGAAAGTTCTGACACATCCAGTCATTGATTTGTTCAATGCACTTACTCAGTGTTTGAATTGGAGCATAGTCTCCTGGTGAAACTGTTACGTACATTTGTGTGTCATCTGCATAGCTATGGTAACTTATTTTGTTGTTCTTCATTATCTGAGCCAGTGGTAGCATGTAGACGTTAAAGAGAAGAGGCCCCAAGATTACAAATATTACACACCAGAAAACACAGAAATATCCATGAAATAAACATACAGTAGGCTATAAACCATTAAAGGGATAATTGGGAAGGCATTACAAATGTAAATATATTTTAAATAATAAAACAATCCCACCACCACAGGTATCTACAGGAGAAGAGGGAGTTCTCTCCACAAAATGTGAATGCCCAGGTGGAGAATGGAAATGCAGTCATGCGGCTCATTAGCCATCTTTGCCATCCACAGTTTCAGCTGCAGTGACTCCCCCTGTCAGTGGAAGAAGCCAAAGGCAGCTAAACGTACACATTCAGTGGAGGAGCTATTTCCTCCAACCAATAACTCATTCAACCCGCTGACAAGAGAGCCCACCTCCGAAGATCGTGACTGGCTGAGGGACAGACTCGGACCAGGTTCTCAGGAATGTCTTGGCTTCTCTCCCCCGAGCCAGAAGAGGAACACTACAGCTTGGAAACACTTACTGTTCCTGAAATTCTCAAACCTGTTGGGCATCAGGGACGTGAGGCAACTGTGGCAAGCATGGCATTGTCTGAGGAGCGACAGAGGGCAGGTGGCTACCACTGGTCAGCGAACCAACCTGGCATTTGTTCAGGAAAGGAAGGTTGACTGCCAGCAACTTTGGAGCTGTCCTGAGGTCAAAGCGTGTGACTGCTTCCCTTAGTGCCAGGGTGCTAGGGCAACAACAGGCCCTTGATGGTGTTTTGTCTGTACAGTGGGGGACTATGAATGAATGTGAGGGTGTCAGGGCATTCACCACTGCAACCCAGATGCAGGTCCATGAGTCAGGTGGCTCTCCCAATCAGGAGTGTTGGGGGCATCTCCAGATGGTCTGGTAGGGTCTCCAGATGGTCTGGTAGGGTCTCCAGATGGTCTCCAGATGGTCTGGTGGGGTCTCCAGATGGTCTGGTGGGGTCTCCAGATGGTCTGGTAGGGTAGATGGTCTGGTGGGGTCTCCAGATGGTCTGGTAGGGTCTCCAGATGGTCTGGTAGGGTCTCCAGATGGTCTGGTAGGGTCTCCAGATGGTCTGGTGGGGTCTCCAGATGGTCTGGAGGTAAAGTGTCCCTACGGAGCCAGGGAAATGATAATTTGTGAAGCATTGCAAATCAAGGGCTTCTGTGTCAGTAAGGAGGGAGAAACATTCAGCCTGCGTGAGGAGCATCCTTACTGGCACCAAGTGCAAGGTCAGCTTCACCTCACTGCAAGAGAGAAGAAGAAATTAAAAAATTGTGAATAGTTTTTAATTTACATTTACTCGCCTTTGCAATGTTGTGGTTGTTAGAGTGTTAGGCTTCCTGTCAGCTCGTCTGTTGGGAAGATATCAAATATTAGTTTCATGGAAGTCACACCGTCACATATAAGAGCATTAACACATACAGCACATAGGCTAAAACAAAACATCTAAAGATATAACCTTGCACTTTGTCTCGTGAACATTTTCACTATTTTGACATTTTTATAGATGAAAATGGAACTAAAGAAATAAATGTTAGATTAATCCATATTGAAAATAAGTGTCAGCTGCTACACTAATTATAATAGTTATATTTCTTAATTAAGATAAGATATTACTGTATTGATCCCAATTTGGGAAATGTTTGTGTTGCAGCAGCATAACAAGAAAAACAAAATATAAGTTATTATATATACAAAAGTATGTGAGGGATGGAATATTAAATTGAATATAAATGTACATGTGATTTTACGTCCAAGAGAAGCGATGGAGCAGAGAGTTCTCTGCCAGCCAGAGGTGATCTGTTATTAGTTCAAGATGTCAAACTGATTTCCCTGACTACAGTCTTTAGCTACATGATGAAACGTTATGCTGCTTGGACTAATTAGACTTATCATATAAGCCACACAGGTTTTAATAGGATGTATTCATCATCTTTACTTATGTTGCGGTCTTTTCAGCAGCGCCATCTCTAAAACGGCGATACAGTCACTACCCATCATTTACATTTCACCGAGACATGGACACAAATGTAACGTCAGCTTACCTCATGGCACGAATCCAGACTCTCCTTTGGAAAGCATCGGCCGGGAAACGATAGAACGAGCACGTTTCATGCAAAGACCTGTGGCTGCAACCCGGAGCAAAGCAACAAACGCGTAGCTAACTAGTAGCACTAGCTTTAGCTAACGAAACGAACTGCCGAGTAAAATTGGAAAACACTGGTAATTAATTATTCTATAATTTATAAAACTACGGTGTTAAAAACGACAATTTCAAAAATACAGATTCTAATGGTCAGATATAGATATACAGATACTAAAGATAGGCAGGTACTTGCTTTCAAGCACAACACAGGGGAAAACAATCTTAGCGGGAGTGTTTACGTGTTAGGCGTAATGACGTACAACGGCCTCGACAATTTCTGTAGTCCTATTCAGCCACTCGGTAACAACCAACGTTTTTCAGACACATAAACTCTTCAAAAATCACCAGTGGGGTCACTGCTGATGTATTTAATGTCGTAGAACAAAACGTGATTTATCTCTTAAATGTGTGTCAGACCTTATTTGGAGCTATTTTCCAAAACCCTATGGAGAAAATGCATTGCTTTTTGACGAAGGAACCGGAAGTGCTAAAAATGCTAACTTACTTCCGGGTTTTACGACGCGTCACTGCGGTTCTCTATAGAGAGGCGAAGTCCCTCCCCTTCCGGGAGCCTCCATGGGACCCCGGAAGCGGAAAAATATACATTGAAGTCAATGGAGAGAGAAAGGTTATCTTTTGATCCCGTTTGAATTGAGCCACGAATGACACATATGATGTTTGTCAATTTAAAAGAACATTTTGAAAGTCAAAAAAATAAAAATGTGTCGTAAAACTGTGAAGTTACACATTTGTTTGTGTGAAACCGCTCAGTGAACTACAGGTCTCTGGTCTCGCACAACACGCGTCACCATCACAAAGACGGCCGTCACGTTAGCACATTCCACCTGTTTCTCTCAGAATGAGGCGAAAAGTATAAAACGAGTTGAACATCACTACAAGTCTGGGCACGTTGAGAGCTGTACATACACGAAAGGGGAGTTAGTCGGTTCTGTAAGAGCAGCGGGACCGGCTTTACAAGGTTTCGGTGAGTAATATGAGTGCAATGTGTAACGTTAATGTCAGCTAGCTAACATTAGCTAACAAGGTACACTAACGTGTTTTGTTTTAGTAACTAGTTTTCTCCTTAAGAACTTCGTGGTCTCTGTGTATGCTGTGCCTGTGGATAACATTAGTGTTCACAAGAACAAGGTACACTCCCGTGTTTTGTTTGAGTTGCTCTTCAGATTGAAGCGGACAGTTTTATATCGACTATACTGTCTGTGTGATCTCCTTTTACATCTCGTTGTGTCATTTGAGTTTATCTGCTGTGTGTAGATTCAAGGGTTTTGGTTATCTAGGCCCAGCTGTGTGTGACTCCCTCTGGTACACTGGTATGTGTTTTCCTAATGTAGAGAGCATTGATTAATTAATAAACTACACACTGAGTCTAGATCCTGACCAAATCCTTTTTTATTGTTGATCAAATGTTTTTCAAAAATGTATTCATACACATTTAGAAAAGTACAATCACAACCAATACAACAATCAGACAAGAGGACAACACTATGGAAAAATAAACCCTCCCCCCACCCCCAGATGCGGACCATCCTTGTATTATTGCTCATTCAATCTATTATAGCATGCTAACAAATGGTACTTACTTTATGTTTACAGATCTGCATGGGAGACGTGATGCAGAGTGCTGTCTGTGATTGTGCACGGGGGATGTACAAATGCAGCCACGCTGCAGCATTGCCATGTGGCAGATCAGCTCCACAGATGTTGAGTGCCAGTGGAGGAAGCCTGGCACTTCAAAAGTAGTCCAGCCGGTGTCTCAACTTTACCAACAGCGAGAGGAGACATACAACCCACTGGCCAGAGACATCGCTAACTGCCAACTGGGGGGTTGTAAACGAGGCCGAAGGGGTGAAGGCTTTGTGCAGGACTATCGGGTGACAGTGAGTCTGGTCTCTTTGTGAGTGAGTCGGTGTTTTGGGAGCATCACCCGATGGACTTGTGCAGCCATCTGCCCTGCTGGAGGTGAAGTGTCCACACAGCCAGAGGAACATGACCATCGCGGAGGCAGTCCAGTTACCATCCTTCTGTCTCCGTGAGGAGGGTGGGTCTTATATTCTCAAGGAGAATCACCCATACTGGCACCAGGTCCAAGGGCAGCTGCACATCACAGACCGGAGTCTCTGCTACTTTGTTGTGTGGACCACGAAGGAGGCGATCATCCCCAAAGACCCTGCATGGCATGGAAATCTCCTCCTCCTGGAGAACTTCTACACCCAGCATATGCTCCCTGTGTTGGCCAGTAGAGAGGAGGACATTTAAATAAACATACTCTTAACACCCTCGGACTCTGCGTTGTGTTTCCTATGTGTGATGGGGTGTTATGCCGAGGGGAGGAAAACAGGACACAGCAGATTGTGGTGGAGATGCTGAGCAGTTATTGAATTGTTGCATGTAATTATTATTATACTGCGTGCTTCTTAGTTATTCCATCTTTTGCTGTAACATGGATCTGTATGTAACTCTATTTACTTGTTATCTACCACACTTCCTTCTACATCATTCATTATACATGATGGTGTATATAGGATATATATATATATTTGTATACATATCTGTAAATTATATAATTTTATTTTTCGTATTTGGGATTGTTGGAAACGTCTTTTTGATCTCTCTATAAACACAAACTGAGTAAGATTGACAATAAAGTTGACTTTGAAAAATATATATATTCTTTATGAAAGTAGTTGCCTGTTGGAGAAATGAATCCAAATGAAACGTTGGACTGAACTGCAGCTACGCCTTTAAATCTCTACGGACTGTTTTTCAGTGGGATGGCTAGTTCCTATCTTTAAACATTTATTAGTTTTTTCTCAGAACAGATTTGATTTTCTGAAGTTAATTTAACTTTGCCGACCATGTAAGGTCATTATTAAAAGGTACAATCAATTTGTTTAGGGTTGACTAAAATAATGAAAAACATTTCATTTGGATAATTTACTGACAGAATAAGAAACTCGATGCTCTACTCACCTGTTCCCTTTTTATAAAGTGAAACAGTTGAAACGATAGATTTTAGTAAACTTAAAAACAACCTTCTCCAAAAGCTATCAAGGAATATACCGAATACTTGTTTGAGAACTTTATTACATATTTTTTATATAAATAGTTTGATCCATAATTGACAGAAGCTTGTGTTTACACTGAGCTGTTACTCATATATTAATGTCTTTGTAACTTCAGTAAACCACTACCTCACTCATTTCTCTCATTCATCACGGTTCAGTAAACTAAGTGATGCATGAACCAGTTTAATCATTATAATAACGTAGGATTGCAACTCTTTGAAACTGTGTGGCTCTTAAAAGAGCCGTTGTGTTTGGGTGTGCTGGTCTCAGGTCAGTCTAAGCCCTCTCTCAGCTGGATGTCCTTGGGCATGATGGTGACCCTCTTTGCTTGGTTCATCTTACTGGGGGGGGGGAGCTACATGGATGTCGGTGCAGTCCACAGTCATTTTGCAGTTGAAGGCAGAATGAATTTATTATTGACTCAGAATGAAGCACAACTTCATGTGATACAATACATTGACTTTATTTGTAATTGTGTAAAAAAATATGAGCATTGATTATCAAGCAGGACCTGCAGGAACAGAGCGGTGATGGATGGAGCTGGGAAGAGAGAAGAAGAAAACAGATCAACTTTATCAGATATTAAAAATTCTATTTCAAAACAAGTTGCAGCTCCTACAGTTTTCTAGTGTGTAAAGATGATTTCACATGACCTATGCAAAATATCACACTCAATACATGTGTGTCTCTGGGGGGTGCATTGTGCCTTTGATGTATATAAATAATATACCATAACCAAATACTATTACGTACAGTGGAAATCAGGTTGCCAGAGCAGGTCAGTGTGCATGTTCCTCAGGGTCTCAGCAGTTACAGGTGAGGTGAAGAAAATAAAAGAGAAAAAGGTCAGTAACAACACTTTAAAGTAACAACACTTTGAATAATTATCTCTTCTAACAATTTTCTCTCAGTAAGCACACAACGACTGTCTTTCCAACAAACAGATTGACTCCCTCACTGTCACTGTCATCACAATGATCACCCCTGCCTGCCTTCCACTCTCCCTGAACTGCTTCCTTAGCACCTGGTGGAGGGAGCAGTAGGCTACTCTTCAAATGGTTCACAAAATACTTACCATCATGACTACTCTTACTGTTTAATATTTTGGTTTACTTCATGTAATAAAATAATAACTTCATGGTAAGGCTACTAAAACTGACAAGGCTAAGTAATGTAATGCTAACTAACGTGCTCGCTACTCATCGCTACTAGCTAGGTAGCTAACTTGACTATGTTCCATGCACAACATGTATACTACCTATGATATTACCTGATATGTCTGATCCAGCGACTCCTGGTCCTTTCATCAGACGGGAAGCGATAGAACGAGCAAGTGGTGTGATCACTTTGTGATTACAACCTGGTACAAAGCACACAGGCATCTTGTAAAAGTGAACCAACCACTTGGAGCAACTTGGAGCATTATCGCCTGTGACATCACTTACGCGACCCAGAATGGGATTTGGGATTTGTAGTCTTTGTAGTCGCGTATTTTTCATAGTCTTATATTTCAACAGTTGTACGACAAAATGTGACTTTTTTGACATGGAAATTATTGTTTAAGATTGACAAACATCATATGTGTAGTTCGTGGCACAATTCAAACGGGATCAAAAGATACGTTTTCTCTCTCCATTGAATTCAATGTATTATTTTTCGCTTCCGGGGTCCCATGGGCCGGAAGTAGATGGGCGTGACTTCGCCTCTCTATAGTCACCAGTCTGAAGAGAGAATGCTTAGTCACTGTCACGTGATCTCTAAAGCTCACTGATTGGAGGAGACGCGCAGTGACGCCATGTCCCCCGTCTGGTATAAATACAGGAAGCGACTCAACTGTCATTTCACACTCGAGAAGAAACAGTTCTTGCTTCAACAGTGTTTGAACGGAACTGTTCCTTCATCTCGATCTGAATTCGCACTTAAATCCATTCCGGACACACAGGAAAAACCCTCTGCTTCAATTTGCACTACCGAAGAGTCTTCGTAAGCTTTATTTTTGTATCGTTTTGTCAGAAAAACAGCGAAGAAACGCCAGTTGAGATGGATTCCCAGGTGAGACAGAACTACCACCGCGACTGCGAGGCGGCCGTTAACCGAATGCTGAACATGGAGCTGTTCGCCTCCTACTCCTACACCTCCATGGTAAGAAACACTCCGTTTACACCGTTACACGTTAATGATGTGCCTGTATTAAACTGTGTATTATGAGTAAACAAGCTAACGTCACAGGGGAACCACGTAGTCTCTGGTGGGCAAAACACAAGTAGGCCTCGAGCCAACGACACACACACACTAAACTGTTTGGTACCCAATCAAATACAACATTATCTCCATAACCGTGGAGTAATCTGGTGATGTAGGGTGTACAAATACAAGATAGCAGACTATTGTTTTACAGGTGTCCTCATAAAATCACAGAATCCCTGTTTTAAGCTAACACGCATTAGCATAACCTAAAGGCTACATTATTCTCACCTCTGTTAAACTGTCTTTAGATTACAGGCCCTCCTCTGGTTCTACCTCAGACTGAACGGGTTTTACTGACTTTATCTAACCACACACACCTGTGTCATTCATGGAGAAACACCGCTTTAGTCTAGTTGGTAACAGCCAGCTTACTAGTCAGAAAAATGTCCAGTAATTAAAGTAATGGCTCACTTATCACGTTTAGTAAAACTTGGAACTAGATTCTTCCTTAAAGTACAATTTACTTAAATTTAAGGGTGAATATTGTAATCTACATATAAAAACACATGCTGATGATATGATGCAGTTCTTTTAATCTAATGTTTACAAACGGTACTCTTTATTTTTGACACTTGAACTACATTTTGCTTAAGATACTTTACTTTTAAAATCAGTACTTTTACTTGTAATTTTAGTATTTTAAGATGATAGTACTCCTACCTAAGTTATGGATCTAAATACTGCTTCCATTTCTGACTGTTCTAGTCCCTGTCCACAATTCAGTCCACATAATGCTGTGTCATGCTTACGCTGGTTGTTATCCCCACCCTGGATGACTCATGTTTCTGTCTGCCCTCGGCTCCTAACGACCGGTCTGTTCTCTAACCACTGTCTTCTGTCCGCAGGCCTTTTATTTCTCCCGTGACGACGTGGCCCTGCCCGGCTTCGCTCACTTCTTCAAGGAGAACAGCGAGGAGGAGCGGGAGCACGCCGACAAGCTGCTCACCTTCCAGAACAGTCGAGGAGGACGCATCTTCCTGCAGGACATCAAGGTAAATATCTGTCGGGACGTCTACAATACGATAATACTTTAATGGTCGGATCAAGTCTGAAATGATCCTTGCATCACAGCAGCTCCATGTGTAACACCAAGACACAACACATGAGCAACAAACATTTAACATCACAGCCGGATCAGAGAGAGAACCGGCTCAAAGAGCTTTTAGTCAAGGTGAGCGTCTGTTGGGACAAAATGTCTGCCCGACGCACCCTGAGAGTCTACCAGATAAACTGCTGAGTCACTCAATCCACCCACATCCTGTTTATGCAACGCTCTGTAAACAAACAAGAAGCAGAGGCTGAACTTAAACTGCAGTATTAAGAGTTTAAATTCTCTTATTTTGGTAAAAACAATGTACCCTAAATCTCAACATCCTAGTGCCGTTGCAGCCACAGATCTCATTGGCTCTCGGCTCAGGTGACTTGGCAGCGCCGTGAGAAAGCTTATTTAGACTGGTGGGGTTCATTTATCCAATATGTACCATAATGCAACAGGGCGTTGACTTTAACGGATGCATTAAAGGCTTAGCTTGGAAAAATACAGAATATTTCCATTTGCACCTCGTCCTGTTTTCAAGCTTTATTGCACAGGACTAATGTTAGTATGTATATTGACATGTCGTCTAATAGATTAAATGTACTTTAAAGGGTTTTTATTCTTGTTACAGCGGCTTGTGAATACGGCTTTGGGCTCGAGTACAAAATACAATTAAATGCATATAAAAAAAATATTTTTAAATGTCTTATGTAAACTTGAGAAACTAGTGTGCTTAAATTAAGAGAACTGATGTAGACTGCAAGTGCATACGGGTTATTATAAAGCGACAAACTTAGTGGTGGCTTTCCTAAATCTGTCTTAAAATAAACCTGTTTCTCACTTATTTAAAACTAAGACTGAGGCTTTATGTACCCTCCCCCTCTAACTGGCGTTCCCTCGGTACAGAAGCCAGAGCGAGACGAGTGGGGCTCGGGTCTGGAGGCCATGCAGGCCGCTCTGCAGCTGGAGAAGAACGTGAACCAGGCTCTGCTGGATCTGCACAAACTGGCCTCGGACCACGCCGACCCTCATGTGAGTAACACCTGCTGAACATGAGGAACTACACGCTGATGATCTCTGGGATTCAACGTCTCTGAAGCTTTAGTTGTTAACGTCTGCTCTCTTCTCCTCCTCAGATGTGTGACTTCCTGGAGACTCACTACCTGAACGAGCAGGTCGAGTCCATCAAGAAGCTCGGAGACTTCATCGCTAATCTGAGCAGAATGGACTCCAACACCAACAAGATGGCCGAGTACCTGTTCGACAAGCACACCATGGGGGGGAAGAACTGAACTCACCTGAGAGGTCACAGCTGATCCTCAGAGTTCACCTGATCTGATCATATGTAGATGATCATGTTTGACTACATTACCCATAATCCTCCTCTTGTGTGACACTTAACATTGAAGTTTCTGATAACTGAATAAACGTTTTGAGCTGGACTCTGTCTCGTGACTTTTTCTCATTTTAAAAGGAGAAGGTATCTTTTAAACCTTGTAAGCTTTTAAGTTTGAATGGTACATTTAAGCAATAGCTCACTTCAGGCCGTGGTATATGCTCAGTACATCACAGCTAGGGGGCGTGGTTCAACCCCTAGCTGTGATGTATATGCTCAGTACATCACAGCTAGGGGGCGTGGTTCAACCCCTAGCTGTGATGTAATAGGTTATTAAGCCTACATTCTTTTGTGTGACTGTACCTGCAGTTTCTCTCTGTCTCTCTCTCTCTCTCTCTTAGTCTCTTCATTATATCTGAGTCAGTGTAAAACAATACAATGCTATATCTTCAATGTTTACTCAAATTGAAATGAAAGAAAAGCATTACAACGTGTGTTAAAAGGTAACCCTTCTGACATTGGATGAATGTAAGTAACTTTATCTCTCTAGCTAGTTTATTCACGCTATTTAAACCAAAGTATAGCCTATAGCTGCAATATCAGTTAGTGTGCATGTTGTCGGACGTCCACTGACTAACGTAGAGCGTGCACAGGACCTGCTGGTCATATGATGTCCTGATGAACAGGAACACAAGCAGCTGGACTCGGGTCTCTAGATACCTCATCACTCCTTCGCTGCTCCGGTTCAAGTCCGGGCTGCGGAGGTTTGTTGATACATGTCGTCTTCTTCTGTTTGCTTTAACCGAGGCTACGTAGCTATGCAGCGCCCCCATGGTCAGTAAATGGAAGTACTACAAAGAACCCCGTTTAGTGCAATTATTTCACAAGTTTAGTTATACACACAGCTCGAACATATTACCGAGGTCCGGAACTCGGTGACCTCAATGGTGGATACGGCCATGGGTGCACACTGCATTAGTTTACTTAGTGGAATGCTGTGCAGCCATACTTTCAGCTACAGGAACCATTCAGACATCACAAGATTCAGCCTTTTCAGCACATGATGGGAAACGTTCTACTTTTTCAAAATATTTTATACTTTTTGAAATATTCAGCTTTTGAAACTCTTTCTTTTTAACATGTAACTCAATGGGAGGAACCTTCAAATCCTCTTTTACCTACACCTTGCACCAAATGCTACTCCTTCCACATACTTTCATCTCGAGACTTCATTCCAACTTTAAGATGATCACAAGACCTTCAGCTATTAAACCTGTTTTACAGATTTATGATATCTTTTACACTTTGAGATATTTAACTTAGTTTGGAGCTTGGTAAAGAGGCCTTCTATACATGTACTACTACAACTACCACTACTACCACTACTACTTCTTCTAATAAAACTACTACTACTACTACTACTACTACTACTACTACTACTGCTTCTACTACTACTAATACAACTACTACTACTACTACTACTACTACTACTAATACAACTACTACTACTACTACTACTACTACTACTACTACTACTACACTACTACTACTACTACTACTACTAATACAACTACTACTACCACTACTACTACTACTACTACTACTACTACTACTACTACTTCTTCTAATACTACTACTTTCTACTACTACTACTACCTCTAATACAACTGCTACTACTACTACTACTACTACTACTACTAATACAACTACTACTACCACTACTACTTCTTCTAATACTACTACTACTACTACTACTTCTTCTAATACTACTACTTTCTACTACTACTACTACCTCTACTACTACTACTACTACTACTACTACTACTACCTCTAATACAACTACTACTTCTTCGAATACTACTACTACTACACTACTACTACTACTACTACTACTAATACAACTACTACTACTACTACTACTACTACAACTACTACTTCTTCTAATACTACTACTACTACTACTACTTCTTCTAATACTACTACTTTCTACTACTACTACTACCTCTACTACTACTACTACTACTACTACTACCTCTAATACAACTACTACTTCTTCTAATACTACTACTACTACTACTACACTACTACTACTACTACTACTAATACAACTACTACTACTACTACTACTACTACTACTACAACTACTACTACCACTACTACTACTACTACTACTACACTCTACTACTACTACTACTACTACAACTACTACTACTACACTACACTACTACTTCTTCTAATACAACTACTACTACTTCTTCTAATACTACTACTACTACTACTACTACACTACTACTACTACTACTAATACAACTACTACTACTACTACTACTACTACACTACTACTACTACTACTACTACTACTACTAATACAACTACTACTACTACCACTACTACTACTACTACTACTACTAATACAACTACTACTACTACTACTACTATTACTACACTACTACTACTACTACTACTAATACAACTACTACTACCACTACTACTACTACGACTACTACCTCTACTACTACTACTACTACTACACTACTACTACTACTACTACTAATACAACTACTACTACCACTACTACTACTACGACTACTACCTCTACTACTACTACTACTACTACTACTACAACTACTACTACTACTAATACAACTACTACCCCTCTACTACACTACTACTTCTTCTAATACTACTACTACTACTCCTACTCCTACTAGTACTGTTATCTGTGTTGGTTATTCTCGCGTCCAGGAGAGAAGCTTAACAAGGAGACTAAATGGAGTCTCTGAGATGGTTTCAAGTTGGTACTTTAATTCAAAATGAAGGCGCGGTTATGTTACAAACAGAATATTGTTGACAGAAAAGCAGCTGTGTCTCTGGCAGGTGAAGAAAGAGGCCGAACCCCTCAGGTCCCGCTGTTTATATATCCTCTGCTGGCTCCTCCCTGCGGGCCGGCTCTCCACCTTTTAATGTCCGTTGTTACGCATATCAGAGGATACACACATTGTACATTCAAGATATCCAAACACGCCTTTTCTCTTCCTTAACTCTTTCATGACTTTTCATTTAACACATTCTGAACGCTGTAATCAATACTCCAACAAATACAGGAAATACTTCACGGCAGTTTGGTTTCCGGTCGTTCCTGATGTTGTCACATGCTACCCACATCTGTAAACAATAACGTACTCAAATAAACTGTACCTTCATTTAATATTCAACAATAATAATATCTCGATGTCTGTGGTTGTAGTGTTGGAATCAGTAGGTTTCGGTGTGCAACATCATATCGCTGCTAAATTCACCTCTATAGTAAATGGTATATTAGCCTCATGCTAAATGCTAACCGGAGATGAAGGATTTTCAGAATAAAAGCTTAACAACTGGTTGTGCACGAGAACTTCTGGTGTTTCAGTATAAAACAGCATTTAAACTGACGGTATGTTTAAGTACATTATGCTATCAAAACATTGATTTTAATTTCTAACAGTACTTACAGTAAAACGACTTACTGTACATTCACCTATTAACTCGATCAGCTATCTCAGGACATTGAGGCTATACACTTACAGTGGAGGAAACAAGTATTTAACCCCCTTCAGACCCACCCTGAGGAGGAGGGGAGAAACCAACATGTGGGTAAAGCACAAGAGCTGATAGGCTACATTCACTGCTCACACAACACACACACACACACACACACACACACACACACACACACACACACACACACACACACACACACACACGCTGTCAGAGCAGCTGACTCACTAGTTTCAGCTCTCAGGAAGTGAAACTCACACTCGCTGCTACTGAGAGGTGAAATGGCGCAGAAAGGAGTTCAGCTGGAGCGGGAAATGTTATCTTGTTCCATCTGTCTGGATCTACTGAAGGATCCGGTGAGCACTTCCTGTGGGCACAGCTACTGTATGAAGTGTATTAAAGGCTTCTGGGACGGAGAGGATGAGAAGAAGATCCACAGCTGCCCTCAGTGCAGGCAGAGCTTCACACCGAGGCCTGTCCTGCTGAAGAACACCATGCTAGCAGCTTTAGTGGAGGAGCTGAAGAAGACTGGACCCCCTGCTGCTCCTGCTGATCTCTGCTATGCTGGAGCTGAAGATGTGGCCTGTGATGTCTGCACTGGGAGGAAGCTGAGAGCCTGTAAGTCCTGCCTCGTGTGTCTGGCCTCTTACTGTGACCAACACCTCCAGCCTCATTATGACGCAGCTCCATTAAAGAAACACAAGCTGGTGGAGCCCTCCAAGAAGCTCCAGGAGAACATCTGCTCTCGTCACGACGAGGTGAAGAAGCTGTTCTGCCGCACTGATCAGCAGAGTATCTGTTATCTCTGCTCTGTGGACGAACACAAAGGCCACGACACGGTGTCAGCTGCTGCAGAGAGGACTGAGAGGCAGAGAGAGCTGGAGGGGAGTCGACTCAACATCCAGCAGAGGATCCAGGACGGAGAGAAGGAGGTGAAGCGGCTTCAGCAGGAGGTGGAGGCCGTCAATGGCTCTGCTGATAAAGCAGTGGAGGACAGTGAGAAGACGTTCACTGAGCTGATCCGTCTCATGCAGAAGAGAAGCTCTGATGTGAAGCAGCAGCTCAGATCCCAGCAGGAGAGAGAAGTGAGTGGAGTCAGAGAGCTCCAGGAGAAGCTGGAGCAGGAGATCTCTGAGCTGAAGAGGAGAGACGCTGAGCTGCAGCTGCTGTCTCACACAGAGGACCACAACCAGTTTCTGCTCAGCTACCCCTCCTCACTGCCAGCCCTCCTCAGTGAAGCTACACACTCCTCCAGCACCAACATCCGTCCTCTGAGCTACTTGAGGACGTGACGGCGGCCCTGTCAGCAGTCAGAGACAAACTACAGGACGTCCTGAGAGAGGAGTGGACAAACGTCTCACCCACTGAGGTGGAGGTTTCACTGTCAGCAGCAGAGCCCACCACCAGAGCTGGGTTCTTCACATATTCACAGGAGATCACTCTGGATCCAAACACAGCAGGCACATGGCTGCTATTATCTGAGGGGAGCAGAAAAGCAACATGCATGAGACAACAACAGTCTTATTCTCCTCATCCAGACAGATTCACTGGTTATCATCAGGTCCTGAGTACAGAGAGTCTGACTGGACGTTGTTACTGGGAGGTGGAGTGGAGAGGGGGAGGAGTGTTGGTAGCAGTCGCATACAAGAATATCAGCAGAGCAGGGGGGGAAAGTGAATTTGGACTCAATGACAAATCTTGGATGTTATATTGTAACAAAACAGTTATTCATTTCATCACAACAGTATCAAAACTCCCGTCTCAGGTCCTCTGTCCTCCAGAGTAGGAGTGTACCTGGATCACAGAGCAGGTGTTCTGTCCTTCTACAGCGTCTCTGAAACCATGACTCTCCTCCACAGAGTGCAGACCACGTTCACTCAGCCGCTACATGCTGGAGTTCATCTTTATTATAATTATGGAGACACAGCTGAGTTTTGTAAACTCAAATAGTCTGAAGTCCTTGGAGGAACTCTTCTACTTCTTGAACTCGTGTCCATCAGAGCTGATTGTCCATGTCTTCACTGCAGAGATCAGCTGTCAATCAAACATGATGGGCGGGGCTTGAACGTCTTCTCATGAGTTGTTCTGTAGATGTTGGACTTTCTTCCGGCTCCTTCCTGTAGCATGGAGGCTGTCACTGCTCAGGAGGATCCTTGTTCACCTGTAAACTTTGCTCTAAAGATTTGCTGGATGTTTCTTTTGATTCATGTTGTTGTTTCTCTTGTAGTGCACGAGTCTTCAGAGACATTTAGAATCACATGTATTACTTTGACAGATTCCATGTTATTGTTGCCCAAATGAACTAACACATTAAACCCAGATGGTTAGAACAACTATTTCATCATCACATGTTTATTCAAAATGATATTACTTCCTGTCATGATCATAATCAATAAGTCCATCATGTATCGTTCTCCTGTAAATAGCTTAGAGTCTTTGCTTGGGAAATCCATGGTATAATATTACAGTTATTTGTTGTTGTTGTTGTTGTCCAAATAGAAATGGGGTACTCTGTTTT
Source organism: Harpagifer antarcticus (assembly GCA_902827135.1). NCBI lineage: Eukaryota > Metazoa > Chordata > Actinopteri > Perciformes > Harpagiferidae > Harpagifer > Harpagifer antarcticus. Next base: position 135,959 of record CADEHL010001323.1, read on the forward strand.
ATAGAACATACATGATCATGATCATAATCAATAAGTCCATCATGTATGGTTCTGTTTGAAACAGCTGAGATGAAACACATGGTGTGGATGAAGGGAAAGTGATGAAGTCATTGATCAATAGTCATTGAACAGACTTTACTGATGGGATGTGTGATCAAATGAAATGTTTGGATGATGAATAAAGTACAAACTGAAACAGGATGTTCTTCTTGTGTGATGTCCAAGGTGCCGTACGAAGCTGATGGAGAGCATGCTCAGCAGGAAATGTACAACGTACTAAGTACACTACAAAGTGTCTGTACTTGTATTGATGTGGTGGTGGGAGCTTTTGCATGGGTCTTCCTGCCCCATAATGAAACATATCAGTGTCATTATCTGGTGAGCATCCTTCAGAAGGCGTCCTTAAATGCCCGCTAACCTTTAACAGCCTTTACTGTCAGACTCTCAGTGGGATATCAGTCACAACTCGTCTGTCTGCTTTCTGTCAGCAGCTACGAGAACGATAATGGCCGCTGTGAACGATCTCCTCTCTTCTATCTCTAGAACAAACTACTTGAATCAAAATATACTTAAAGTACCAACAATACACATTTGGAGGAGAGGATGTAAACCTTGATTAGTTTTTAAATCAGGGTTATTCAACTAACTCGATGTCTGAGCTCTTCCGGTGTGGTGGTGTGTTAATGTTAATGCAGGATGGCCCTCTGCTGGAAACACGCAGTACTGCACCCATAGTCATATTCTATTCAAGAATTGTTATTCTATATTCTAAGGCCAATAAGCAATGGTCTTTAGCTAGAAAGTCTAACACTACTGATGACTGGCTTATTTTTCGTGTCCTCAGAAATAAATGTTCAGCCCTTATTAAAAAAGCTAAAGCTGAATGCTAACTGAGCTTAACCACTGATTGTTTTGATGACCATCCACAATTAAATCACTTCAGAACAAGAAGGTTCTAGTTTCCCACAAAAACTGAAGGTCAGTGAGTCTTTTATTTCAGATACAGATGGTATGGCTAATGCCTTTAATGCTCACTTCAAAAAGGCTGCTCACATGTTTGATGAGCAAAGTCATGACTCTCTAAATGGTCGTACTCACAGCCTAGTCAAGAGATGAACTCCCCTGTTTTTGATTGAGTTTATTTCTCGGTCTCTGAAGTCTTACAGGGTTTGCAATCAATTGATCCTAAAAGGTCTGCCGGGCCTGACGGCCTCGACCCGTTCTTTTTAAAAATTGCAGCTCAGATTATTGCACAACCAGTAACTGATATGTTTGATCTCTCCCTGTCCACTCACACACTGCCAGCTGTGTGGAAGCAAGCTCTGGTATCGCCCTCTGGAAAGCTGGTGATCCCACGGAGTTAAATAACTATCGTCCTATCTCAAATCTTTCTGTGTTATCAAAGATTCTCCAGTCCCTAGTTTCTACTCAGCTAAAACTGTTTTTAAATTCACAACATCCTTAACATCACATCACATGTTACTTGTTAGACGCTTTTATCCAAAGCGACTTCCATACTCAATACTGAGGGCCCCACAGGAGCACTTTGAGGTGAAGTGTCTCAGAGACACAACGACATGCTGACTGCAGTGGGGTTTGAACCTGTGACCTCCTGATCCGAACACCAAGGCTCTATCCACTGCGCCACACGCCTTAACCCGATGCGATCTGGATTCAGATACGGGTCCAGGTTCCTGCCGTGCGGACTGAGGCTGGGGAAAGGAGTCTTTTTCATGATGCTCCTTGGTCTTGGAATGACCTTCAGTCACGCCTCAAACTGAGGGCACTTGTCTCTATAGCATGTTTTAAGTTGAAGTTGTCTGAGGTCCTTCCCACCAGCTGCTCTTGCAGTGATAAGTAGCACCTTTCTTACTCTCCTAATGTGCTCCATGTAGGGACTGCTTGTGGTCTTTCTGTTGACTTAGTAGTGTTCTCTGTATTTGATATGTCTGTGTTTCGTGTAAGAACGTGTGCAGTTGCTGCCTTCTTGGCCAGGTCAGCTTTGTACATGAGATTTGATCTCAATGCTTTTGATCTGGTTGAATAAAGGTTAAAGGAAACATGTATTATATATGTGGCATCCTTGGAGGAGCTCAGGAAGAATATTCTCATTAGCATTTCTCCACAGTAGCTTTGTGCACATGGTGATAAAACCTTTGAATCTGAATCATCACCTCCACCCTGAAAACAAGGCTGTTGGATTTACATCATAAAAAAGATGTAGATCGGTTGCACATATTAAAAACATGTGTACTTAAAACTATTCCATTATGTTAAAGACACAACTATTTAATGTCAAAGAAACATTACATTGTTCTGTTAATGTGAATGTTTCCTTTAATGTTAGGTATATTCCTTTACCCTATGTTTAACCAACATTACTTTGTAATGTTCATTTCAGGCTTTCAATATGCTCAGTATATTTAACTTGTACCTGTTAAAGCAACATCCATCCATCTTCTCCCGCTTCTCCGTGGTCGGGTCTCGGGGGTCTCGTTCCAGCAGAGAGCCCCAAACGTTCCTTTCCCCTCATCACCCAGCTCTGACTGGGGGGTCCCAAGGCGCTCCCAGGCCAAAGAGATGTAATCCCTCCACCTGGTCCTAGGTCTACCCCTCGGTCTCTTCCCAGCTGGACGTGCCTGGAACACCTCCCTAGGGAGGCGCCCAGGTGGCATCCTAACTAGGTCCCCGAACCACCTCCACTGGCTCCTTTCGACACGAAGGAGGAGCGGTTCAACTCCGAGTCCCTCCCGGATGACTGAACTTCTCACCTTATCCCTAAGGGAGACGCCAGCCACCCTGCGGAGGAAACCCATCTCGGCCGCTTGTATCCGCGATCTGGTTCTTTGGGTCAGGACCCATCCTTCAGGACCAGAGGTGAGGGTACACTGAACAAGGGGAAAGTGGGGTTGTTCATTTTGCAAATATGCAGTTAATATATGAGACAGGATTGATTCATGTTTCTCGTTGAAACATGAATCAATCCTGTAGAACTATGTTCATCTTGAGGGCTGTAGTTCTATAAGTCTCAATCATGTTCAGTTGTCTCTGTAGCTCCGCCCACTGAGCTCCTCCGTCAGCAGCATGCTCTGAAGCCGATTCCTCAGCTTCTAATTATTATTTACAAATATGTTATTCACAGATTAATATGATCGGACTCAAAGCCGTACTTTAATAGTTTCGTAATTGAACCTGAACAATATGGCACTTTAATGGACAAGATGTAAAGCAGAACTAAATTGCAAAATATATTTATTTTTAAAATGTGAAGCTTTTTCTTTTTTAAACAAAGGAGGTGGGGGGGGGGGTCTACCATGTGTTCTTCCCGCAGAGTTCACATGTGCCGTTACAACGAGCAACGTGAACACAGCTGTCAGTTTGTAAACATTGTCACTTCCTGGTGTTAGCGAGGATAAAGCCATGGACATCATTAGGAGACTTTCTATTGGTGGACTTGTTTAGCGGGTTTTATACTGGGAGGATTTGTAGAGCGGAAGTCCGGAAGTTGCTTGATTTACAATATTTCAAACTATGAGCCTTGCCCAAAGTGATGCACATTACCCCGAGCTCAGTGGGGAGGGGGGGGGCATAGATGATGGATGAGCTTGCGGCATGTTTGCATGTCTCTACTAGGGTGACCAAACGTCCTCTTTTGCCCGGACAGGTCCTCTTCTCACGCCCTGTCCAGGTCGTCCGGGGGGGGGGTTTATAAATTCATGAAAATGTCCGGGTTTCGCGGACCGTTTGCATGTACTTGAATTGACTGGCGCATTGCACAGAATACTACGGTACTCTGTTGCTTGTGTGACGTAATCCCTGAGTCTGAAGCTTTGTGGGTGGCTCAACAACTACGCTGACACACAAGCAGAGGAAGGGGACAGAGCGGACCGCAGCTCACATTCACAATGCCAAAGCGCAAATGTACTTTTACAGATGAATTGCAGAAGAAATTCCAAATGTACCGACCCGGTCGGAACAAATGGGAGGCGGAGTGCACCGTGTGCAAAGCTTGCACATACGTGTGTGTGTCCAATAAAGGTGCAGGCGATCTTAAAGCGCACATGGACACAGACAAACATAGGAAAGCTGTGCAAGGTGAGAGTTTGTCGGCAAAGTTGACAGACTTCTTTGTTAGACCAGGCGAAACAGAGGATGCTGTAAATGCCACGGAGGGTGCGTTTGCATTTCACACTGAGAAACATCACAACAGCTACAGATCTATGGATTGCACAAGTGCCTTGCTAAAAAAAGCATTTCCAGACTCTGACACTGCCAACAAATTCAGTAGTGCGCGCACTAAAACCGAAGCCAATGTCAATGGTGTTATAGCGCCCCACTCGATTGATGTCGCACATGAAGCACTCAAAGAAATCCAGTACTGTGGTGTTTCTACAGACGGGAGGAACCACGGAGCATAATCCAGTACTGTGGTGTTTCTACAGACGGGAGGAACCACGGAGCATAATCCAGTACTGTGGTGTTTCTACAGACGGGAGGAACCACGGAGCATAATCCAGTACTGTGGTGTTTCTACAGACGGGAGGAACCACGGAGCATAATCCAGTACTGTGGTGTTTCTACAGACGGGAGGAACCACGGAGCAGTGAACATATTCCCAGTCATAATCCAGTACTTTGACTGGAAGAGGGGTGGCATGCAAACAAAATGAATCGAGGTTAAAGACACACCAAATGAGACAGCAGAAACCATTGAACAATATCTCATTGAAACTTTGGCAAAAAACAATTTGTCTGAAAAATGCATTGCATTTACTGGAGACAGTTGCAACACAAACTTTGGAGGAATCCGACGTGATGAAGGGGGAAAGAATGTGTTTGCACATTTGAAGAGGATGCTGCAGAAGAACACTCTGGTCGGTGTGGGTGGCCCAGCACACATGGTGAATCATTGTGTTCATCATGGGGCAGACACAACAGATATTGACGTTGAGAATATCATGTTCAAAATCTACCAGTACTTCCACATTTACACTGTGCGCACTGAGAGCCTGAAGGAGTACTGTGATGACATTGAATACAGAAGGATGCTTTCTCACAGCAAGACAAGGTGGCTGTCCTTGTTCCAGGCATTGAGAGGATGATACAGATGTTTCCAGCCTTAAAGGCATTCTTTCTGTCTCAGCAAAAAGCACCCACAGTGATCAAGAAGTTTTTTGAAAACGTATTTAGTGAGATCTACCTCTGGCACATGCACTCACTCATGTCTGCGTTCCACATTCAAGACATGGACAAGGAGAAGAACTCCATTATGGAGGTAAAGAAAATAATGAACAGCATCCACACCATTCTTCTTGAATGCAAGAGCAACAACTTCATGTCCCTTAAAGTTAAGGGACTACTGGCACAAAAGCGTAGTGATGGACTTGGTAAGGGATATGACCAGTTCTGTGCTGATGTGCAAGGCCTGTACAGTACATGTCTGGAGTATCTGGAGAAGTGGATGACTCCCATGGAAGAGTTCTCCACATTCACGTGGATGGATCTGAGTGAGCCACCAGAGAGGAATGATGTGGAGGCCTGCATCAAGTTCCTAGGAGAGAAGGGCGTGGTAATTGATGATGTCAAGTGTTTTGACCAGGTCACCAATCTGAAGAGATTCACAGAAAGGTGCTGAGGAGTCCAGTGGCCTGCAGGTGCACCAGAAGTGGACCAAATATTTTGAGAAGGCCAAAAGCATTGCATGTTACTCAGAAGTACTGAAGATTGCACAGTTGGTCTTTGCACTTTCCTCTCACAATGCAAAGGTTGAGAGGGTTTCCTCACTGATGCAGAGCCAGAGGACCAAGGAGAGGAACTGAAGGGGATTCTATTTGTGCAATACAATTTGAAAGACATGTCTTGCAAAGACTTTCATGCTTATTTATTGAGCAACCGAAAACTGCTGGGAAAGATCAGCTTCACAGCTAAATATCGATGGGCAGACAAGGAGGATGAAGAAGAAAAGCAGGATGAAGAAGATTGAAGTATGCAGCTATGCAGAGAGAGAAAGCTATGTAGCTGTGGGAGAGAAACTTTAAACTTTTAATTTTAAATTGGGACCCTAGAAAACGGTTTGAAGCTAGAGATATGTGAGAAGTCGTTTCACTGTGGTTGTTTACAATGACCGGGCCTGGACTTGTGTTTACCAACAGTTAAAGTAGGCTCATGGTTCATGGTGCCTCAACATGTGTTTGCTTTGGTTTAGGGAATCAAATGTTATGTTATGTTCACTAATGGCAATTATGCAAATGTCAAATCCAAAACTGCATAGTGCACTTTTAAAATAATTAGATTAGTATCTTTGTGAGGTTACTGTTTTATTGTTGACATTGACAAGATACAAAGAGATTATTTGTTAAAGTTGGATTTTCTATTTTCTACTATTTCATATATTTTGTTATTTATTTGTGTCCAGTAAGACTTGAAAAGAGAGCTGTTATTTTGTTACAGGTTGATGTTTAAGTTATTCTTGTGCATTTGAGATTTGTCAGAGATAATTCTAGGCATAATAAAGCATGTTGATTGTTGAGTAACCTTGGTTTGGTGTGTCTTTGGTTCTAGAGAGATATTATTGTGTTATATATACAGTAAAATAATATAAATAATAATTGTATATCCATACAGAGGAGGCATACTTTAAAACAATAAGGCATCTTTGAGTAAACGTTGAATATCATTAAGTATCTCGAGGCTGGGGGCAGCATGTCCTCTTTTTTGGAAGTCAAAATATGGTCACCCATGTCTCTACGTCTTGTTTTAAATGATTGCTCATGCTGTCAGGCGGTGTAGAACTTTACTGCGTGGGTCCGGCTCTGCGGGTCCGGCTCTGCGGGTCCGGCTCTGCAGGTCCGGCTCTGGTCCGGCTCTGCAGGTCTACTCTTGTGCAGACTTGTAAGGACGCTGATGCAGGCTGTAGGCCTACCTTACGTTAAGCGACCATCTTTACCATTCAAGGTGTTGATTGTTAAAGATACAGTATTGTCTGTGGGACCGCAGTGTTTCCCTAAAACCCGGTGTTTCTGTCTCTGCTCTGATCCGCTCTGTGTTCATGTACATACCGGACACACAGATCACAATACTGTGTGTGGAGGGGCAGACCCGGCGGCAGACATACATCTGTGGGCGGGCATTTCATTTACCAGGGCGGGCACCCACGAGGAGTATACTGTATATACATAGGATAGTAGAATGTGCAATGTACAGATATACAGAGACCTGCAGAGTGATAGGAGCCATGTTATGGGTGTGGTTGGTGTGTCAGTTTATTGAAGTTATAAGTATAGTGCAATATTATTTGGAACACTTGGTGGCGGGGTTTAGCTGCACCGGGTGTATATAAAGAGGTCATAGGTGATAGGAGAGGGAGGACACAGAAGGAAGAGAGCATACCGATTCCACCAGCCCGGCAGATGCTCACCACAACAACTCAAAGTGTACAATGAAAGCCTGGTATGTAAACGCTGAATAAAGCTCATTCTAAAGTGCAACAAAGGCCCGGAAAGTCATCTGTTTGTGGCTGCGTCTGGATCACTCTTCAGCCCTTCTGTGACGTCATGACACAAAGATATAGGACATAGAAACAGGACATTGCCATTTCCAGATAGCATCAACAGAATAAGTTGTAATGCATGAAACAGTAGCAACACTTGTTAACACTTTGGATCATCAGCTCCACTAAAGCCTACCTGTGCACATGGTGGACGCGCTGCAGCTGCTTGACCCGGTTCATCACTACTGGAACAAAAGCACTGTTAGTGTTATTCAGAAAACAAGTCAGAATCCAGACAACATATATATTGAGGGACTGCGGATGGAAATTAGGGTCACTTTGAAATGAGGATGAAATGTACAGCATTGTTTGTGATGTTGTTCTGTCTCCTTCACCTGGGACGGAGACACCAATCGGTTTGAGTGACAGCTGGATTGATTCCCGCACGGTGCTCTCCACTTTCTCCGGGGTCTCCCACTAAATCAGCATTGAAATATTGATCACTTAACACGGACATGTGTGGACATGTGTGTTTGTGTTGCAGTGCTCCTAGTTTCATTTGACTGCAGGAGGAAATGTGACAAAGCATCAGGTCTCTCAGCTGTTTCATCATGGCGTCTTTTCAACCGTGAACGTGCATTTCAATCGTTTCCCTCGTGTTTCTCAGCGTGCCTTCTCCTTTCATTTCTTTTGCTCCTTCATCAAACAGAAACATGTTGACATCAAAATGTGTAGAGGTGTATTTCTAAGTCTGTAGTGATCTTCCTGTCAGAGCATTCTTTCATGGGCTCCTCCATTGTTGCTGTCAGGCTGCTGGAGATCCTTCTCTTCCGCTCACGGAGGAGTTCCTGGAGGTTTGTTTTCACCTTTTCTTCCTTAGAGAGAGAACGTGAAGCAAATATCAACATCTTTGAACAAGAATACGTTACAAAGCTCATCTCTCCCTTTATTCTTTGCTCCAGATTGTACCTGGAAAAGCAGAACGTGATTCAAAGTGATAGCACGTGTTCACCAGCAGGGGGTGCACTTTGCCCAATACCAGAATATTCTATTGTCACCTTGAGAGTGTCCTCATGAATTGGGACAGGGTCCGCTTTCCAGCTGCAGGTCATTCTTCAAAGCCATCTCCAGCTCATATTGAGTTATTCCAGTGCAATGTATATGAATATGCTGACTGATCAATATGTATTCTATTGATCACCCTTCCACTACAGTCTCCCTGGCCTGGACAAACATGTTTGATCATGGACTAATGAATAGGGTCTTTGACCTCTTGACAAATGCCAGCTGCAGTTTGACATTTCCGCACTCCTTCTTCCTGATCTCCTCCTCTGTGCCAAGTGGAAATGTATTGATGACCCCGTTGAATGGTTCTCTTTCTCCTTCATTTCTAAAACATATCAACACAAATACATGCTTACATTCAGAAGGCCTTAACACATTAGTATTTCAATGTATTGTAAAACACAATTGATCCAACACAGGGTTTGATGTGTTTAGTAAGTCATTTCTTACGGGAAGGTCTTCTTATTCTCTTTTCTTTTTGCCGCTGCTTTTCATTGAAACTGTTTCGTTTGTGAGATTTATTTTATGTTAATGAAACAAATAACATAATTAATGCATTTAAACAAACTACTAATAGTAGATGAACTACTTTCTTCAAAGGTTTACAGAAACTCTGGATAATAACATGGGAACAATAAACGTCTCTCTCTCCCTCTCCTGCAGCCCGTCAGTCTCGTGCAGCTCGCTGAACCTGTAATGAGTGACCCGACAGTAAAGAATACATATATGTATAACTAGTTTAGCTAGTTCCAGAGCAGATAAGCAAGGGTTGCCAACTCTCACGCATCTGGCGTGTGACACACGCTTTCACTCTCAATCTCACGCTCTCACGCTGCCCAAACTATTCTCACGCCAAAACAAGAATACCGAAGACCAGAAACGGTTTTGAAAACTTTTGTCAGGTAGTGATCATCTTCTCAATAGAACATCTTTGATAATGTCTTCTGGCCAATCAGAATCAAGATAACGACGTGGTGTTGTTGCAGGAAGTCCCACGGAGAATACTTTTGCTGTAGTACATCTCTATACACATCGATACAACAGTACGGGTTGATAGAAATCAACACGTAATGAAATAAGACCCCACGGTTTGATGATTGATAGGTGTGTGGGCTGTCTTTCATTTTGACACACAGAACAATGGGGGCTATCCACCCTTATCCACAATGTAAAGTAACTCACAGCCTCTTCCCTCTTCTCTCTGTGAGGAGCAGCAGGTTCAGCTTTCAGAACAAAGTAACAACAAACTAAAATGACATTAATTTTTTTAATATGTCGTGTAGTAACAGATGTATTTATTGTTCTTCTCAAGAGAGAACCAGAATGTGTATTTTATGTTAGTATTTCAAAAAATCTCCTCGTGAAGAATCCCCCCAGACCCCCTGCAGGGGTTGGGCTTTCAGCAGGTCAACTCTTTCACCTGTGGGGAAGTTGCAGGATTGGCTCCAGGTCGCGCTTTTTATTTACTACAAGACAAAAGAGCCTTTTTATTTCATACAGTTCAATTTGGATTGAGACAGGGAAATAATCTAAACCTCACGCGTGGCGTTTCACTGTCAAGGGGAGCGTTATTTTACATTGCAAATACTGATTTGAGCCCCCCCACTGTATGGGTTAGCCCTACCAGAGATTACCCAACAAAAATACGCTCTGGCAACTGCCGACCCGTATTGCGCATGCGCAGATCTGAGAACAAGTAGAAATGATAAAAAAGTAAAAGTCTGCTGCTTATTGTTCTACTCGGCCAAAATAGAGTCAAAGAGTATATGAGAGTGAGAGTGTGTTAATTAATATATTTGGCAGTTTGGAGTAAGTCTGTAGATGTGTGTGTGTGTGTGTGTGTGTGTGTGTGTGTGTGTGTGTGTTTCATGTATAGCTCTCACGATAATTTATTTTGTTGGAAACATTTTCCCGGGAATTATTGCGATAAAGGATAATATTGTCGGCACCGTTGTATAACCGTTTTAGACCACTGACATCATGATAATATATAATAATAATTCAAGTACATCCTTTCAAGCTGCTAGCCACATCCTCATGGAAATGGCAATTTATCGAGTTCATTTTTATTTATCGTACGATACGTCAATTAATTGCTTATCGCGACAGACACACAATAAAACAGTGGAAACAAACATGTGTTTGACTTTGTGAATGAAACGTTGTGCCCTTTATAGTCTGTGTCCAATATTGTGTATTTGTATATATTGTATATATATCATATATATAATATATATGCTAAGGTCCCGCTGCTGACATGATAGCAGTCATTTCGTGCATATGTAATTAAACCCATGATATCAAAATCTCACTCCAGCCAGGTACCCAAAGTTGGCAACCCTGGATAAGCTAGCTAGGTGTGTTAGGTCTAACTCTTAGTGTATCGCGTCCGGTTAGACTTCACTCGCGTCTCTGTCCAAATCTATCAGATCCAGCTCGTTCCAGTTCATCATTTGACTGCCTGCTCATCAAAGGACCTAAACAATAAGCGTGGCCGCAAAGTATAGCGCAGCATTATGCATATGTTTATATGAGGGGTCAAAATCCCATGCTCATAAAATGCTCATATTTGTTTCTCTTCATCCCCCCCCCCTCCCCCACGCCCCAAAATAAATAAATAAATAAACCACTTTTAGGGAAAGTAAGGAAGTTTGAGCAGTGTGGGTTTTATATGAACAGAGTTTCACATATTTCAAAACGCTAAGTGTAATAGCTGCAGTTAGCCTCCCTGTCAGAATGACTAAGCTCTCAGTGAAGCGCGAGCCCATGTTTCTCTACATTAAGAACAACTTATTCAAAAGATCAGTTCAAAGCAACGAATGTCGTCTCTGCAGTGGCGGCCGGTAGCAGGTGGTGTAGCAGGTGGTGCAGGTGGAGGTCTCTGCAGTGGCGGCCGGTAGCAGGTGATGTAGCAGGTGATGTAGCAGGTGGTGTAGCAGGTGATGTAGCAGGTGGTGTAGCAGGTGGTGTAGCAGGTGATGTAGCAGGTGGTGTAGCAGGTGATGTAGCAGTGTGTACAGGTTAGTAGCAGGTGTGTAGCAGCAGGTGGTGTAGCAGGTGATGTAGCAGGTGGTTGTAGCAGGTGATGTAGCAGGTGGTGTAGCAGGTGATGTAGCAGGTGGTGTAGCAGGTGATGTAGCAGGTGGTGTAGCAGGTGATGTAGCAGGTCGTGTAGCAGGTGATGTAGCAGGTGGTGTAGCAGGTGATGTAGCAGGTGATGTAGCAGGTGGTGTAGCAGGTGATGTAGCAGGTGGTGTAGCAGGTGATGTAGCAGGTGGTGTAGCAGGTGGTGTAGCAGGTGATGTAGCAGGTGGTGTAGCAGGTGATGTAGCAGGTGGTGTAGCAGGTGATGTAGCAGGTGGTGTAGCAGGTGATGTAGCAGGTGATGTAGCAGGTGGTGTAGCAGGTGATGTAGCAGGTGGTGTAGCAGGTGATGTAGCAGGTCGTGTAGCAGGTGATGTAGCAGGTGGTGTAGCAGGTGATGTAGCAGGTGGTGTAGCAGGTGATGTAGCAGGTGGTGCAGGTGATGTAGCAGGTCGTGTAGCAGGTGATGTAGCAGGTGGTGTAGCAGGTGATGTAGCAGGTGGTGCAGGTGATGTAGCAGGTCGTGCAGCAGGTGATGTAGCAGGTGGTGCAGGTGGAGGTCTCTGCAGTGGCGGCAGACCCATAGCAAGGAGACCTATCATGCTATATTTAAATGATATAGTGTTTGACCATACCTATATAACAGGGCTCGGCAACCCCTGGCACGCGGCACCGTAACCAGTGGCACGCGGCACCGTAACCAGTGGCACGTGGCACCGTAACCAGTGGCACGTGGCACCGTAACCAGTGGCACGCGGCACCGTAACCAGTGGCACGCTAGGAATAAATGGAATAAGTGGAAAATATTGAAATTGTATTTTCGGATCCTGAACGAGGCCGCCGCCAGAGCGCGTCTCCCCGTTACCCGCAGCAGGAAGCCATGCACGCAGCGCAGCCCCGCTCTCTTTAACTCCAGGTGACTTTCTGCCGCGTTCCTCCGTGGAGCTGATCGTTTCTCCACAGAGGAAAGCACTTCACAAATGTGTTTGTTAAATTCGGCATCATGTAAGTTAGTGATGCTCCAATCGATCGGCCGGTGCTCTCTAAAAATGCCGATCGCGAGAGCCGATCGCATGACGTAAAATACATGACACTTTTCTCTGTGCGGCAAAACAAGCTCTCCAACATGGCTTCACCGTCTGGCAGTATTTTAAAGTGTCCGAAAATGACAATAAAATAGCGGTATGCAACGTGAAGCAGAAACCCTGCAGCTCCACCCGCTGAGACGGACCGGTGAGAGGGGGGAGCCGGCAGGAGTCACGTGACCATGCTTGCTGTGATTACGAGTGTGGAATAAACATGTCATCTCAGAGCAATGCATGTGTTCAAGCATATTATCAATTTGATCCAGAAACTGAAGCAGCGGAGGTTTTGGTGGAGGTGCAAACATCTCGGTTGCAGCAGGACGTTTCTGAATGGTTAGTTGACAAGCTGTTGTCCCTATTTATTTGTACTCTGTTACGATGCTTGCTACTTATTCCGTTCATACTTGGGCTAATTAGCAAGAATGCAATGTGTACAGTTTGTAACTTAGAGTTTGTAACGCAAACACAGCGATACATATATATATTTATGAAGGGAGACGTTCATATTTTCAGCATATATACAAAGGCCTCATTGCGTTTAATAGTTTACAGTCCTTTTCTTCCAACATCGTGCAACAACCGTTGGAAAGTTCAATAACTTAGGGTGATACAAAGTATAACTCCAACACCTCAGTTGTCAGCATTATGTGTTTCATGTGTTTTAAAAGCTCAGTTATTGACTTCTTTCTAAAGGGGTACATGTGCAACTTGCGCCACGATGCCTTCTGACCCGGAGCATGTGCTGCATGGAGATACCACAGGTAACATTAGCTTCACTAAGTTGTCTGTTTAGAGAATACATTGCTCACATGTCATTCAATATATGTTTATCACACTAGGTGTAAAGACGGATGCAGGAACATGAGGACTCTGTAACCTGTGTGGTGGACCATCCTGGATTGGAGCCTGTGAGCCTAAATGTGTTTTCCCTGCAGAATGCATTGAATATTTACAGAGCTGAACACAGTTGGACTACAGTTGAGGCAAATAGAGCACTGAGTGGTTTGTTTGTTTTGACTGAAATTGTAAAACGAATGCTAATATTGTTCATGGAAATAAATACTGGTGTATATGGCTTTATGCAATCTTTCATTCTGTCATTGTACATGTACCATTATATTATATACTACACAGCAATGGCATAACACACCCATGTGTACGACAACAAGTCCACACACAACCTTATGCTTTTGAAATCAGAATATTCTTTACCCATCCAAACATGAATAATCACGACACATTCGATATCAACTCGGAACTTTATTGTCAAAATCAACGGTTATTTGAACCCATAAAAAACAGGAGCTTTGTGAGCTGGTGCTGGGGCTTCCTTGGACACAGGATCAGAGTGGTGATTCCGGCCTGCGTTGTCCTCTGATCCGTGAAATGTCTATGTTAGGTTCAGACAGCAGCCAAATTGAACCGTGTGGCATACCCGGCGATGACCTCCTCCCTGTCAGGTTGCTCATAATGGTGCAGGGTCCACAAAGACTTGGTCGAAGATGAGGTCCATCAAGTTGGCCACGTAGCCTGTGCAAGGTTAAAAAAAGCACAACAAAAAAAGTGGTTGAGATTAGTAAATGCATGTCGTCAACAACAACATACCAGGGCTTTAGCTCCGTTTTACTCGTGGTGTGTGTCCCCTCGCATACATACATACAGTGTTGTATCCTAACACACCCCCATTTATATTCATGTGCGCAAACAAGTAAACATACTGCAAAAAACGGCATGTCTCATTAGCTTAGCGTAGCGTAGCTTAGCGTAGCTTAGCTTACAGATCGATGATATATGATCGTTCTTACAGACTACAATCACAAAAGCTTTTACATAACGCTGGAAAAAACGGCACTTACCTCCAGAAGATTACGTTTGTTATTATAACTTACTCAATATGATTTTTTAGAGGATACAAAATACTAATACATAGGAGAATAAATACTTGTGTTATCGGCTAGGCTAGGCGTGGCTTTACAGCCTTCACACAGATCACCATTACGGCAGTCTGAACATGTTCGCAAATGCCTGATAATTAAAATAAAAGACAAAGCAAAGACTGCGGAGCGTACAAAATAAAATGTTACAAGAACATATAAACACCTAACCGATTACTAGTTGGGGTTGAGGCGACATTGATACGGCTAAGCTACATGCTACATGCTACATACTACAAGCTAGATATAGCTTTATCAGGAAAAACACCGCTAAATAAAAACTTACAGCTTCAGAGTTGGATGTGTCCTCACTGGCCTGGTCCCGGATGGTTGGTATTGATCCCGGGTGTAGCATTAGTTTGGAGGCATATCCGTGTTGGACTTGAGAGAAGTTCATAAACATGTCCGTGGTTTAACTGGCTTAGACATCCTGGCAATAGCAGGCAGAAACACAGATGTGACTGGGGTAGCCTGCCGATAGCCTATATGCGAATGAGAGGTTTGGCAATGCACGTGGCCGTGGCTCATTCCCCTGATAGGTGGAGAGTTGACCAATAAGCGGAGTACGTCTTTGTGACGTAGAAAAGTGTCGGAATGTGGATCCATTTTTTTCAGATCCGTTGCAGCCCCTTTTTTAGAGATTTGGCGAAGGAGGAAAATAGAGAGGGTTGTGTTTTCTGACACTTGGTGAGTTCCCCGGAACACCGGGGACACATAATCATGTATAAAAGACGTACAAAGGTGCATTTTGCATGATAGGTGCCCTTTAAGTAGGATTCAAACCAATTTAGAACTGTTTCCGAAAGTCCCACCCAGTTTTCCAGTCGGTCTAGTAGTATGCTGTGGTCAACAGTGTCAAACGCAGCACTGAGATCTAATAATACTAACACTGAAGTTCTGCCACTGTCTGTGTTTAAGTGGATGTTATTGAAGACCTTTACAAGAGCAGTCTCAGTGCTGTGGTTTGGACGAAAGCCTGACTGGAACACATCCAAACAATTATTTAAATGCAAGAAATTACTCAACTGTTGAAAAACAACTTTTTCAATGATTTTACCTAGAAATGGGAGGTTTGATATGGGCCTGTAATTGTTCATTACTGAAGCATCTAGATTATTCTTTTTTAAGAGCGGTTTAATGACTGCAGTTTTCAGGGCCTTTGGAAAAATACCTGAGTGAAGAGATTTGTTTACTATATGAAGTAGATCTGAGGCCATGCAACGAAAAACATCTTTAAAAAACCCTGTTGGAATAATATCAAGGCAGCAGGAGGAGGATTTCAGAAGTTGAATAATGTCCTCTAGGTTTTTATCATTAATCTGATGGAATTGTGTCATGGTGTTTGAATTGATGTTAAGTGGACACAGAGACAACACATTTGCTGTTCCTGATGCAGAGGCACTGACTGCTTGTCTGATTTTCTGAATGTTGTCAGTGAAAAAGGCAAAATCATTGCAGGCCCTGGTGGATAGAAGTTCAGAGGCTACTGACACTGGGGGGTTAGTTAGTCTGTCGACGGTAGCAAACAAGGCACGGGCGTTGTTTTTGTTTTTGGTAATGATGTCAGAGAAGAACGATTGTCGTGCGTTTTTCAATTCCAAATTATAAAGGCAAAGTCTCTCTTTATAGATTTCAAAGTGAACCTGGAGATTTGTTTTTCGCCACCTGCGTTCAGCTTTTCGACATTCTCTTTTTTCTGCTCTCACGGTCATGGCCTTTCTCCATGGAGATATTTTCTTGCCAGTCACTTCCTTTACCTTAGTTGGAGCAATGGCATCTATAACATTTTTAATTTTTGAATTAAAATGATCTACTAGCTCATTTACTGAGATGTTAGCAGGGGCAAGTGTGGAAGAAACATTCTGAGTAAACATTTCCCGAGTATTTTCAGTTAAATATCGCTTTGTGGTTACCTCTTTCTCAACATTCTTGTGAACAGAAATAGAGCTCTCAAAGAAAACACAGGAATGATCAGAGAGCGCAACATCAGTCACCACAACCTCAGAGATATTCAGACCCTTTGAGATAATTAAGTCCAGAGTGTGCCCCTTATTGTGCGTGGGCTCCGTCACATGCTGAGTCAGTACATAGCTATCAAGAACACAAAACAGTTCTTTTGCCCCTCTGTCCTGAGGGTTGTCAACATGGATGTTAAAATCACCAACAATGACTAGACGGTCAAAGTCAATACACACTACAGACAGCAGTTCAGTAAAGTCATCATAAAAGCTTGCACAGTATTTGGGTGGTCTATAGATATTTAGGAACAGAGCTCGAGAGGAGCATTTCAGCTGAAGGGCCACATATTCAAAAGAAGCAAAGTTCCCATAAGATGTCTTCCTGCATTGAAGAGAATCATTGAACAGAATAGCAACTCCACCCCCTCTCTTATGCATTCTTTCCTGACTCATAAAACTAAAGTTGGGGGGGGTTGATTCGATAAGAACAGCTGCACTGTTATTTTGTTCAATCCAAGCTTCCGTTAAAAACATAAAATCGAGATTGTGCTCAGTGATAAAATCATTGATTAAAAATGTTTTTCCTGCCAAAGACCTGACATTTAATAAAGCTAGTTTAAGTTTGATAAACACACTATCAGTCAGATGTTTAGTGACAAGCTGTGGCTGACATGGAATCACTGCTAAATTAGATAAACTCACACAAACCTTTGAGCCCTTCCTGTATCTAAGATGATTCACCGCTCTTAATCTATTACCTATCAACACAGATATCGGCAAAGCTACAGGCAGGCAGGGCCCTGGCATGTCCTGGAAAGAGTTGAGAGTGCCATACGCCCTTGAGCCTGGACCCAGCACACATCAGTAAGAGATTGTTGCATTTTGTACACACACATCCTTATCAGGCTTCAGAGACTGCGGATGCTTTCTTGAAGGGAGGGGAGGTGGTTGACGTAGGCACGGTGATGGAGAGGGGGGAGATGGTGCGGGGGTAAAGGACATGCTGCCAGGGGGGGGGAGGTGGTTGACGTAGGCTCGGTGATGAAGAGGGGGGAGATGGTGCGCGTCTCCGCGGTGATTTTGGTGGGCGTCGTTGAGGAGCGGGGGTAAAGGACATGCTGCCAGCCCTGCTTATCGCCTTAGTTTGGTCTTTGGACTCCAGGAAGGAATCGGTGCCAACCCTCTGTATCGCCTTCATGTGTTCAGGGGGCGGGTGTGACGGGCAGTGGAGACTCCTCCATGTGTCTCATAGGTCTCCCATAATCAGAACATTCCTCAGGCGGGTGCAGTGATACTTCTTCAGGGTTTTCTACGCGATGTGTTGTGTCTTTCTCCTGTTTTGATTCCTCTTGCCGCTTGTCCTTGGCAGAGGGAACAGATTGATGACGCAGGCAGTTGAAAATGTTAGAGATAAATAATTTCACTCCTGACTTGTTCAGGCAAACTGTACTAAACATAAACATAAACTACTGTGCCGCCGGGCTCTAACACATACTGCACTGGTTTTACCACAGGGTTCATTTTCTCAATACATGTTTTTCTTGGCTTGGCGGAAGACAACTCCTCACCTTTAGCTGTGGCACTGACACAAAGATTTGAGTCCATAACAGCACTCACCAAATCATTCATGATAGCTTCAGTAGGAGAAATCTGATGCCTCTTCAACCCCCTTTTAAAGTGTCTTTTATAACAGGTTGAGACAAGGACAATATCTGAGTCAGATGATCAATGATCTCTCTGGATGCCATATCGGAAACATGAAGAATAGTTTGCATCTTCAGGAAGAGCGAGGACAAATGATGGTGTAACTGGGCTCTCAACTGGCTGGCGTCAGCCTCAGGAGAATCAAACGTGTCTGCATGCTGACACTGAGCAGGATTCTCGTCCTCAGGGTCAGTAGCTGTCAAGACTGGGGCACTATCATTTTCTGTTGACACAATGTCTTCACAAATGTCCAAACTACCTGCATGGTTCCTGCTTTTGTGAGCATTACATGATGAACAGACATTTGTGCTGGAGCTACAGTTCTTAAATGGGCCTGTTACAGTTTCAAGGTTCTTTAAGTGTCCCCTTAAATGACTGCACACTGTTGCTTCAGAGAACTTTAACGTTACACAAGGGGCAGCTAAAAATGGCACTCCTTGTGCTCCCTCACTTGCACCAGTACTACACACATTTTTGTGAAGCCGTGATAAATGAATTTTCAATGCATTAAATGATTGAAATGTACAAATGCAAGAGTCATAGCCACATGGCAAAGGGCTAACTCTTGAGTACTGGCTATGCTTCAAACAAGTAGTGCCTAAATAACTGTCTGACGAGACAGCACACAATTTGCACTTCCACGCCATTAAACCATTTCACCTTCAACAAAGCACGATGATGGGATCTGTAGAAAGGCCAGTTCTGTTCAGGTTCCCTTGAATCTTGAGTCTCACTGCTATGCACCAGCTTCACCCTACGACAACAAGAAAGAGTTTTAATACAAGCTTGCAGTTTTCATTAGCTTACTGTCACTAGCAAACATGCCTGTGTGTAAGCCTCAACTTAATTGTGGAAAACAGCTCTAGCTAGCTACGAGCTTAATTCAGGAATAACATCACATTTACCAGATACTAGCGGATAACATTAAGCACCAGTAACACACTTATAAACAGTACACAAGTGGCGAGCCGTCAGGAACCTCGAGGCCCTCTCTTTTTAATGTTTTCCAAATAATAGTTGAAAGCATTACAAAAAAAAATGTAGTTATATTTTTCATTAGTTTTACCAAAATAACTTGAATTAATTGTATTTAAAATAAAATTTCGAAATAAATAAATCCTTAGAATCTGCCTGTTCGGTTTCTGTTGGAGTGTGAAGGGTTAAATGCGTCTCTGTGAGTTATGTGAAGACGGGAGAGCTCGTTGGTCCCTCTCTGCATTCACAGAGGGTCCGCTATAGCAGTGGTTCTCAACAGGTGGGTCGCGACCCAAAAGTGGGTCGCGGACCCGTTTCGAGTGGGTCGCGGATGTGTGAGTGAAGAAAAAAAAATTGGAATATTTTTTTTTAACATTTTTTTTTTTGGGTAAAAAGTCAAACTTTTATTTTGAAGGCCCGATTTCGTAACGCTGTGCATGCAGTAGGCGTTGGACTGGAAGTACCGGAGACCATCAACGGTTTTGAAAACGTCTGTCACGTAGCGATCATCTTCTCAATAAAATATCTTTGCTGATGTTTTTTCGAGTCTCCTGGCCAATCAGAATCAAGATTGTTGCCGGAAGTCCCCACGGAGAATAACTTTGCGGTAGAACTATTCTTTATACATCCATGGTTACAACTTCAGATAGAAATGAACACATGATGAAATATGACCCCCGGTCTGATGACTGACAGGTCACAGAACAATGGGGGCTATCTCCCCTTACCCACAATTTAAACTAAGTCACACAGACTCTCTCCTCTTTACTCTTCTCGCAGCAAGATGTCAGAACAAAGTGAAAAACAAACAATGGCATAAAATATTATTAACATGTCGGGTAGCAATAGATTTATTTATTTTCTTCTCAGAGAACCAGAATGCATAGTTTGTTAGTATTTCTAAAAATCTCCTGGGGAGAATCCCCCCAGACCCCCTGCTGGGGTTGGGTTTTCAGCATGCGTGCCTTTTTATATAGTTCAGCTTTGATTCCATCATCTCATTAAACCTTTTTTAAAAGCATGCTTTAGTTCTGTGAAGGGATATTTGCACTATACTTCACTTTAATTAATATTGTATGCTGAAAAGCGTATATATTACAGCACGATTTGTTGTTGAATAGATTTGAGTGCTTCAAAATGTTGGGTCGCGATCTATTGACTAAGGAAAAAGTGGGTCCCGAGGCCTGACCAGTTCAGAACCACTGCTCTATAGTAACTCAACGAGAGCGTAATGTCAAATGACAGGACAATTGACCAATCATATCTTCCCTCTAAATGGGCGGGCTTTATTTTCGCGGACTTTATGACAAGTTCCGCCCGCTGTGAGGTCTATGCAAGAGGTGCAGTGACGCGTCCTAGAACCCGGAAGTAAGCTGCGCTCGGATTCCCTCGACAGAAAGCAACGGGGTTTCTCCAGAGGGTTTTGGAAGATAGCTGGAAATAAGATCTGTGGAAACGAACCTGTTAGATAAATGCACGTTTTGTTCAGACGGATAATATCCACATGTCTACCCTACTTTTATTATTTTCTAATCATAAATCTAGTCGATAGATTTATGATGGATAGATTTATGATTAGCATAAGTTCGTTCATGATGGCTCACTTCAGTGATAGTGATGGCATCGTTGCGAAATTATTAACCGAGTCATTTTAAGATTGAGTTCCAATGATGAACTGGAGAGGCAAAGGATCAGCTGACTGACCTGCAAGCGCTTCATCCAGAAGGACAGGAGGATGGACTTTGTGTTTCAGTGATTGATTAGTTTACTTAGTGGAATGCTGTGCAGCCATACTTTCAGCTACAGGAACCATTCAGACATCACAAGATTCAGCCTTTTCAGCACATGATGGGAAACTGTAACTCAATGGGAGGAACCTTCAAATCCTCTTTTACCTACACCTTGCACCAAATGCTACTCCTTCCACATACTTTCATCTCGAGACTTCATTCCAACTTTAAGATGATCACAAGACCTTCAGCTATTAAACCTGTTTTACAGATTTATGATATCTTTTACACTTTGAGATATTTAACTTAGTTTGGAGCTTGGTAAAGAGGCCTTCTATACATGTACTACTACAACTACTAATACAACTACTACTTCTTCTAATACAACTACTACTACTACTACTACTACACTACTACTACTACTACTACCACTACTATGTCTTCTAATACAACTACTTCTACTACTACTACTAATACAACTACTACTACTACTACCACTACTACTTCTTCTAATACTACTACTACTACTACTACTACTACTACTACTTCTTCTAATACTACTACTTTCTACTACTACTACCACTACTTAGTACTAACTACTACTACTACCTACTTACGAATACTACTACCACTACTTATGTCTGTCTAATACAACTACTTTTCTACTGACTACTACTAATACAACTAACTACGACCACTACTCTTCATTCTAATATACTACTACTACTACTACTACTACTACTACTTTCGTCTAATTACTACTTACTTTCTACCTACTACTACTACCTCTAATACAACTGCTACTTACTACTATACTACTACTACTACTAATACAACTACTACTACCACTACTACTTCTTCTAATACTACTACTACTACTACTACTTTCTACTACTACTACTACTACTACTACTACTACTCCTACTACTACTAGTCCTGTTATCTGTGTTGGTTATTCTCGCGTCCAGGAGAGAAGCTTAACAAGGAGACTAAATGGAGTCTCTGAGATGGTTTCAAGTTGGTACTTTAATTCAAAATGAAGGCGCGGTTATGTTACAAACAGAATATTGTTGACAGAAAAGCAGCTGTGTCTCTGGCAGGTGAAGAAAGAGGCCGAACCCCTCAGGTCCCGCTGTTTATATATCCTCTGCTGGCTCCTCCCTGCGGGCCGGCTCTCCACCTTTTAATGTCCGTTGTTACGCATATCAGAGGATACACACATTGTACATTCAAGATATCCAAACACGCCTTTTCTCTTCCTTAACTCTTTCATGACTTTTCATTGAACACATTCTGAACGCTGTAATCAATACTCCAACAAATACAGGAAATACTTCACGGCAGTTTGGTTTCCGGTCGTTCCTGATGTTGTCACATGCTACCCACATCTGGAAACAATAACGTACTCAAATAAACTGTACCTTCATTTAATATTCAACAATAATAATATCTCGATGTCTGTGGTTGTAGTGTTGGAATCAGTAGGTTTCGGTGTGCAACATCATATCGCTGCTAAATTCACCTCTATAGTAAATGGTATATTAGCCTCATGCTAAATGCTAACCGGAGATGAAGGATTTTCAGAATAAAAGCTTAACAACTGGTTGTGCACAAGAACTTCTGGTGTTTCAGTATAAAACAGCATTTAAACTGACGGTATGTTTAAGTACATTATGCTATCAAAACATTGATTTTAATTTCTAACAGTACTTACAGTAAAAAACGACTTACTGTACATTCACCTATTAACTCGATCAGCTATCTCAGGACATTGAGGCTATACACTTACAGTGGAGGAAACAAGTATTTAACCCCCTTCAGACTTTGTAAGTTTACCCACTTATTTTACAACTAGAAGCTCTTTTCAAAGGAAGAGCAGGTTGTAACCGAGGCTCTGTGTAGGTCAGAGTCTGAGCGCTGCTGCTCCTCCTGGCATGACTCAGCGTTTGATGAGCCCTCCCTCTTCTTCCTGCTCTCAGACACAGCCAGCTTCACTCAGTACTTCCTGGTTCCTCCCCTTCAGACCCACACTGAGGAGGAGGGGAGAAACCAACATGTGGGTAAAGCACAAGAGCTGATAGGCCACATTCACTGCTCACACACACACACACAACACACACCCACACACACACACACACACACACACACACACACACACACACACACACACACACACACACACACACACACACGCTGTCAGAGCAGCTGACTCACTAGTTTCAGCTCTCAGGAAGTGAAACTCACACTCGCTGCTACTGAGAGGTGAAATGGCGCAGAAAGGAGTTCAGCTGGAGCGGGAAATCTTATCTTGTCCCATCTGTCTGGATCTACTGAAGGATCCGGTGACCACTTCCTGTGGACACAGCTACTGTATGAAGTGTATTAAAGGCTTCTGGGACGGAGAGGATGAGAAGAAGATCCACAGCTGCCCTCAGTGCAGGCAGAGCTTCACACCGAGGCCTGTCCTGCTGAAGAACACCATGCTAGCAGCTTTAGTGGAGGAGCTGAAGAAGACTGGACCCCCTGCTGCTCCTGCTGATCTCTGCTATGCTGGAGCTGAAGATGTGGCCTGTGATGTCTGCACTGGGAGGAAGCTGAGAGCCTGTAAGTCCTGCCTCGTGTGTCTGGCCTCTTACTGTGACCAACACCTCCAGCCTCATTATGACGTAGCTCCATTAAAGAAACACAAGCTGGTGGAGCCCTCCAAGAAGCTCCAGGAGAACATCTGCTCTCGTCACGACGAGGTGAAGAAGCTGTTCTGCCGCACTGATCAGCAGAGTATCTGTTCTCTCTGCTCTGTGGACGAACACAAAGGCCACGACACGGTGTCAGCTGCTGCAGAGAGGACTGAGAGGCAGAGAGAGCTGGAGGGGAGTCGACTCAACATCCAGCAGAGGATCCAGGACGGAGAGAAGGAGGTGAAGCGGCTTCAGCAGGAGGTGGAGGCCGTCAATGGCTCTGCTGATAAAGCAGTGGAGGACAGTGAGAAGACGTTCACTGAGCTGATCCGTCTCATGCAGAAGAGAAGCTCTGATGTGAAGCAGCAGCTCAGATCCCAGCAGGAGAGAGAAGTGAGTGGAGTCAGAGAGCTCCAGGAGAAGCTGGAGCAGGAGATCTCTGAGCTGAAGAGGAGAGACGCTGAGCTGCAGCTGCTGTCTCACACAGAGGACCACAACCAGTTTCTGCTCAGCTACCCCTCCTCACT
This sequence comes from Harpagifer antarcticus, assembly GCA_902827135.1. Classification (NCBI taxonomy): domain Eukaryota; kingdom Metazoa; phylum Chordata; class Actinopteri; order Perciformes; family Harpagiferidae; genus Harpagifer; species Harpagifer antarcticus. Next base: position 160,187 of record CADEHL010001323.1, read on the forward strand.
GCCAGCCCTCCTCAGTGAAGCTACACACTCCTCCAGCACCAACATCCGTCCTCTGAGCTACTTTGAGGACGTGACGGCGGCCCTGTCAGCAGTCAGAGACAAACTACAGGACGTCCTGAGAGAGGAGTGGACAAACGTCTCACCCACTGAGGTGGAGGTTTCACTGTCAGCAGCAGAGCCCACCACCAGAGCTGGGTTCTTCACATATTCACAGGAGATCACTCTGGATCCAAACACAGCAAACACAGAGCTGCTATTATCTGAGGGGAGCAGAAAAGCAACACTCATGAGCCAACAACAGTCTTATTCTCCTCATCCAGACAGATTCACTTATTGTCCTCAGGTCCTGAGTACAGAGAGTCTGACTGGACGTTGTTACTGGGAGGTGGAGTGGAGAGGGAGAGAGAGGGGGAGGAGTGTATGTAGCAGTCGCATACAAGAATATCAGCAGAGCAGGGGGGGAAAGTAGATTTGGATTCAATGACAAATCTTGGATGTTATATTGTAACAAAAACAGTTATTCATTTCATCACAACAGTATCAAAACTCCCGTCTCAGGTCCTCTGTCCTCCAGAGTAGGAGTGTACCTGGATCACAGAGCAGGTGTTCTGTCCTTCTACAGCGTCTCTGAAACCATGACTCTCCTCCACAGAGTGCAGACCACGTTCACTCAGCCGCTACATGCTGGAGTTAATCTTTATTATTATGGAGACACAGCTGAGTTTTGTAAACTCAAATAGTCTGAAGTCCTTGGAGGAACTCTTCTACTTCTTGAACTCGTGTCCATCAGAGCTGATTGTCCATGTCTTCACTGCAGAGATCAGCTGTCAATCAAACATGACGGGCGGGGCTTGAACGTCTTCTCATGAGTTGTTCTGTAGATGTTGGACTTTCTTCCGGCTCCTTCCTGTAGCATGGAGGCTGTCACTGCTCAGGAGGATCCTTGTTCACCTGTAAACTTTGCTCTAAAGATTTGCTGGATGTTTCTTTTGATTCATGTTGTTGTTTCTCTTGTAGTGCACGAGTCTTCAGAGACATTTAGAATCACATGTATTACTTTGACAGATTCCATGTTATTGTTGCCCAAATGAACTAACACATTAAACCCAGATGGTTAGAACAACTATTTCATCATCACATGTTTATTCAAAATGATATTACTTCCTGTCATGATCATAATCAATAAGTCCATCATGTATCGTTCTCCTGTAAATAGCTTAGAGTCTTTGCTTGGGAAATACATGGTATAATATTACAGTTATTTGTTGTTGTTGTTGTTGTCCAGATAGAAATGGGGTACTCTGTTTTATAGAACATACATGATCATGATCATAATCAATAAGTCCATCATGTATGGTTCTGTTTGAAACAGCTGAGATGAAACACATGGTGTGGATGAAGGGAAAGTGATGAAGTCATTGATCAATAGTCATTGAACAGACTTTACTGATGGGATGTGTGATCAAATGAAATGTTTGGATAATGAATAAAGTACAAACTGAAACAGGATGTTCTTCTTGTGTGATGTCCAAGGTGCCGTACGAAGCTGATGGAGAGCATGCTCAGCAGGAAATGTACAACGTACTAAGTACACTACAAAGTGTCTGTACTTGTATTGATGTGGTGGTGGGAGCTTTTGCATGGGTCTTCCTGCCCCATAATGAAACATATCAGTGTCATTATCTGGTGAGCATCCTTCAGAAGGCGTCCTTAAATGCCCGCTAACCTTTAACAGCCTTTACTGTCAGACTCTCAGTGGGATATCAGTCACAACTCGTCTGTCTGCTTTTCTGTCAGCAGCTACGAGAACGATAATGGCCGCTGTGAACGATCTCCTCTCTTCTATCTCTAGAACAAACTACTTGAATCAAAATATACTTAAAGTACCAACAATACACATTTGGAGGAGAGGATGTAAACCTTGATTAGTTTTTAAATCAGGGTTATTCAACTAAATCGATGTCTGAGCTCTTCCGGTGTGGTGGTGTGTTAATGTTAATGCAGGATGGCCCTCTGCTGGAAACACGCAGTACTGCACCCATAGTCATATTCTATTCAAGAATTGTTATTCTATATTCTAAGGCCAATAAGCAATGGTCTTTAGCTAGAAAGTCTAACACTACTGATGACTGGCTTACTTTTCGTGTCCTCAGAAATAAATGTTCAGCCCTTATTAAAAAAGCTAAAGCTGAATGCTAACTGAGCTTAACCACTGATTGTTTTGATGACCATCCACAATTAAATCACTTCAGAACAAGAAGGTTTCTAGTTTCCCACAAAAACTGAAGGTCAGTGAGTCTTTTATTTCAGATACAGATGGTATGGCTAATGCCTTTAATGCTCACTTCAAAAAGGCTGCTCACATGTTTGATGAGCAAAGTCATGACTCTCTAAATGGTCGTACTCACAGCCTAGTCAAGAGATGAACTCCCCTGTTTTTGATTTAGCTTATTTCTCGCTCTCTGAAGTCTTACAGGGTTTGCAATCAATTGATCCTAAAAGGTCTGCCGGGCCTGACGGCCTCGACCCGTTCTTTTTAAAAATTGCAGCTCAGATTATTGCACAACCAGTAACTGATATGTTTGATCTCTCCCTGTCCACTCACACACTGCCAGCTGTGTGGAAGCAAGCTCTGGTATCGCCCTCTGGAAAGCTGGTGATCCCACGGAGTTAAATAACTATCGTCCTATCTCAAATCTTTCTGTGTTATCAAAGATTCTCCAGTCCCTAGTTTCTACTCAGCTAAAACTGTTTTTAAATTCACAACATCCTTAACATCACATTACATGTTACTTGTTAGACGCTTTTATCCAAAGCGACTTCCATACTCAATACTGAGGGCCCCACAGGAGCACTTTGAGGTGAAGTGTCTCAGGGACACAACGACATGCTGACTGCAGTGGGGTTTGAACCTGTGTACTTAAAACTATTCCATTATGTTAAAGACACAACTATTTAATGTCAAAGAAACATTACATTGTTCTGTTAATGTGAATGTTTCCTTTAATGTTAGGTATATTCCTTTACCCTATGTTTAACCAACATTACTTTGTAATGTTCATTTCAGGCTTTCAATATGCTCAGTATATTTAACTTGTACCTGTTAAAGCAACATCCATCCATCTTCTCCCGCTTCTCCGTGGTCGGGTCTCGGGGGTCTCGTTCCAGCAGAGAGCCCCAAACGTTCCTTTCCCCTCATCACCCAGCTCTGACTGGGGGGTCCCAAGGCGCTCCCAGGCCAAAGAGATATAATCCCTCCACCTGGTCCTAGGTCTACCCCTCGGTCTCCTCCCAGCTGGACGTGCCTGGAACACCTCCCTAGGGAGGCGCCCAGGTGGCATCCTAACTAGGTCCCCGAACCACCTCCACTGGCTCCTTTGGACGCGAAGGAGGAGCGGTTCAACTCCGAGTCCCTCCCGGATGACAGAACTTCTCACCTTATCCCTAAGGGAGACGCCAGCCACCCTGCGGAGGAAACCCATCTCGGCCGCTTGTATCCGCGATCTGGTTCTTTGGGTCAGGACCCATCCTTCAGGACCAGAGGTGAGGGTACACTGAACAAGGGGAAAGTGGGGTTGTTCAATTTGCAAATATGCAGTTAATATATGAGACAGGATTGATTCATGTTTCTCGTTGAAACATGAATCAATCCTGTAGAACTATGTTCATCTTGAGGGCTGTAGTTCTAGAAGTCTCAATCATGTTCAGTTGTCTCTGTAGCTCCGCCCACTGAGCTCCTCCGTCAGCAGCATGCTCTGAAGCCGATTCCTCAGCTTCTAATTATTATTTACAAATATGTTATTCACAGATTAATATGGTCGGACTCAAAGCCGTACTTTAATAGTTTCGTAATTGAACCTGAACAATATGGCACTTTAATGGACAAGATGTAAAGCAGAACTAAATTGCAAAATATATTTATTTATCATTTATTTTTAGATGATGGATGAGCAGCGGCATGTTTGCATTTCTCTACGTCTTGTTTTAAATGATTGCTCATGCTGTCAGGCTCTGCGGGTCCGGCTCTGCGGGTCCGGCTCTGCGGGTCCGGCTCTGCGGGTCCGGCTCTGCAGGTCTACTCTTGTGCAGACTTGTAAGGACGCTGATGCAGGCTGTAGGCCTACCTTACGTTAAGCGACCATCTTTACCATTCAAGGTGTTGATTGTTAAAGATACAGTATTGTCTGTGGGACCGCAGTGTTTCCCTAAAACCCGGTGTTTCTGTCTCTGCTCTGATCCGCTCTGTGTTCATGTACATACCGGACACACAGATCACAATACTGTGTGGGGGGGGGGGGGGGGTGTCCCGGAAAGCGACACGTGATGCTGGAAAGTGGAGGATATTAATGATTGTGTTACATTTGAGCAGCGGTGCACATACCATGAATATGGGGACATGCCGGACAGATCAAGTCAGGGTGACGATCCACCCGCTGTGAAATGAACTTATCTTCCATATTTGCCGTACACTTGTGTTTACGGAAGTTGAGATGTGTTGGCGCAGCAGCCATTACCAGCAGAGCTCTAGATAGCCTTGGACTAATACTACGGAGGAATAAAAGACCCACACACTTGCATTGTAGTTCACATGACACTGACTGAGTTCTCCGAGTGAGCCAGCAATGATCCCTTTATTAGAACCAGCTGTGTGATTGACAGAGTGACAGATATGACGTCATTATAAGAGCATTCAAGAGATGAATCGTTCACAACAGTTCAACAAGATGTTTCTCGGTTGTGATTGGTTGTTCCTCGTCACATGACGAGCGGTGACGTCTCCATTGAAACCAATGGGAATGAGCTCGCAACGCTGATGTGTATGGCTCCGTACAAAGTTGTACTCATTGCATTAGTAGAGGCTACTGTAGCTTTTTACACTGGAGGCGCCATCTCGGCCGAAGTCGGTTCATATGAACCTAAAGGTTCCCTATATATACAGTCTATGGGTTCATCGTTAAATGGTACATGTCGCCTTTAAGGAGCAGAACATTCTGGTTTTATTTGTGTGAATAATGAAATCATCTCAAATGTGTTTTTCTGTGATAGGTCATTGGTGTGGAGAAGATTGACCTCAGCCTTGCTTTGAACATTGTTCCAAAGGCTCTGTAGTAAATGCTGAGTATTCAAATGTTTTGTGTGATTTACTTGACTAACTTAAACTTGATCTTTAACTAATTGGAAACTGGTATTAGTCTGACAATTTCTGAATATGTATTCATAACATTTACATACTGCACACATTGCAGGGATATACACATGATAATATAACTGTCTGAGCTCTTCCGGTGTGGTGGTGTGTTCATGTTAATGCAGGATGGCCCTCTGCTGGAAACACTCAGTACTGCACCCTCCATTCAACATCAATTATTTAGTTACAGAAGAAGCATCAGTGTGTTCAGACATCAAATACAAATACTTCAAAAGATGAATAGAGAAAAAACAACAACACATGTTCAAATGAAACATATGATATTGTAGTGATCACTAATGAACTAGGTTACATAATTCACTCATGGAACTACAGGTTGGGGGTATTGTTTCCGCACGGACATATGTGTTGCTGACTGTATTTAGTGTGTGCCCTCCTTGCTTCTTCCTCTTTGCTTCCCGGGCTTCAAGCCAGCAGCAACATGTGCTTTTCTCTTGCTTAATAAAGCCAGCTTTGCCCCTTCCATGCAGCGCCTCTGACTCCCTTCTCTCGACACTACAATATCAAATATCAACAATATAACAATTCTGGATCATTCAAATGTTCTAAAAACAAGTACTGCAGTTAGTAACATGAATATATGTGTACACTAGAGGAGTATACTGTATATACATAGGATAGTAGAATGTACAATGTACAGATATACAGAGACCTGCAGATTGATAGGAGCCATGTTATGGGTGTGGTTGGTGTGTCAGTTTATTGAAGTTATAAGTATAGTGCAATATTATTTGGAACACTTGGTGGCGGGGTTTAGCTGCACCGGGTGTATATAAAGAGGTCATAGGTGATAGGAGAGGGAGGACACAGAAGGAAGAGAGCATACCGATTCCACCAGCCCGGCAGATGCTCACCACAACAACTCAAAGTGTACAATGAAAGCCTGGTATGTAAACGCTGAATAAAGCTCATTCTAAAGTGCAACAAAGGCCCGGAAAGTCATCTGTTTGTGGCTGCGTCTGGATCACTCTTCAGCCCTTCTGTGACGTCATGACACAAAGATATAGGACATAGAAACAGGACATTGCCATTTCCAGATAGCATCAACAGAATAAGTTCTAATGCATGAAACAGTAGCAACACTTGTTAACACTTTGGATCATCAGCTCCACTAAAGCCTACCTGTGCACATGGTGGACGCGCTGCAGCTGCTTGACCCGGTTCATCACTACTGGAACAAAAGCACTGTTAGTGTTATTCAGAAAACAAGTCAGAATCCAGACAACATATATATTGAGGGACTGCGGATGGAAATTAGGGTCACTTTGAAATGAGGATGAAATGTACAGCATTGTTTGTGATGTTGTTCTGTCTCCTTCACCTGGGACGGAGACACCAATCGGTTTGAGTGACAGCTGGATTGATTCCCGCACGGTGCTCTCCACTTTCTCCGGGGTCTCCCACTAAATCAGCATTGAAATATTGATCACTTAACACGGACATGTGTGGACATGTGTGTTTGTGTTGCAGTGCTCCTAGTTTCATTTGACTGCAGGAGGAAATGTGACAAAGCATCAGGTCTCTCAGCTGTTTCATCATGGCGTCTTTTCAACCGTGAACGTGCATTTCAATCGTTGCCCTCGTGTTTCTCAGCGTGCCTTCTCCTTTCATTTCTTTTGCTCCTTCATCAAACAGAAACATGTTGACATCAAAGTGTGTAGAGGTGTATTTCTAAGTCTGTAGTGATCTTCCTGTCAGAGCATTCTTTCATGGGCTCCTCCATTGTTGCTGTCAGGCTGCTGGAGATCCTTCTCTTCCGCTCACGGAGGAGTTCCTGGAGGTTTGTTTTCACCTTTTCTTCCTTAGAGAGAGAACGTGAAGCAAATATCAACATCTTTGAACAAGAATACGTTACAAAGCTCATCTCTCCCTTTATTCTTTGCTCCAGATTGTACCTGGAAAAGCAGAACGTGATTCAAAGTGATAGCACGTGTTCACCAGCAGGGGGTGCACTTTGCCCAATACCAGAATATTCTATTGTCACCTTGAGAGTGTCCTCATGAATTGGGACAGGGTCCGCTTTCCAGCTGCAGGTCATTCTTCAAAGCCATCTCCAGCTCATATTGAGTTATTCCAGTGCAATGTATATGAATATGCTGACTGATCAATATGTATTCTATTGATCACCCTTCCACTACAGTCTCCCTGGCCTGGACAAACATGTTTGATCATGGACTAATGAATAGGGTCTTTGACCTCTTGACAAATGCCAGCTGCAGTTTGACATTTCCGCACTCCTTCTTCCTGATCTCCTCCTCTGTGCCAAGTGGAAATGTATTGATGACCCCGTTGAATGGTTCTCTTTCTCCTTCATTTCTAAAACATATCAACACAAATACATGCTTACATTCAGAAGGCCTTAACACATTAGTATTTCAATGTATTGTAAAACACAATTGATCCAACACAGGGTTTGATGTGTTTAGTAAGTCATTTCAAATCTGTAAGCAGCAATACATCTGAGTGCAAGCTACAGTTTGAGCAGAAGCAGAGCAACGTGCAAGCAGGCACTATTTGAGTGGAGGACAGGGTTTGAGGCAAAGACATAAAGTATGCTCTCAAGTTTAAATACCACGCTCTTGAATAAAGAGAGGGAATAACCCCCATATAAATACCATGTCCTTTTGTGTTATCTGTTGTTTTATGTTCATGTTGTAACCTACTTGCTGCCATGTTGGACAGGTCTCTCTTGAAAAAGAGATTTTGTCAGTCTCACGACGGTATTGGGACGTTTATTTACCGCGATATTCGGTATATCGTTACATCCCTAGTGACCTGACCCGGGGAGCATCTGTTCTTCGTCTAGCAGCAGTATTCCCATTTGATCAAACATTTCTTTTGGGTCTCAACAACAGGCAGGTTGCTCAATGTGTTGCTCATGCTGTCACTGTGTTGCGATGGCGTGTTGCACATGTCAGGAAAAGCTAAAGCTAATTGCAATGCAAACATCTGGATGCCAGCTACACATAGTGAGCTGATAACATGTTGTATAGACTCTGTGTTGAGTATGTGAGTGGCTTTGGAGAAAAGCGTCTAACAAGTAACATGTCATGTAATGTAGCTGTGGTGTGGTATACACCATTTTTAAACTTAATGTAAGATTTACATTCAACTTTAAGACAAAGTCACTCATATTGTGTCAATTAAAGCCAATTATTCTTATTGTAAGCTTTCTTTGCTAATTATAAATCTTAATTTAAGAAGTACATTCTTAGTCAACTCAACCAAAGCACTCATTTGAAGTTATTCTTTCTTAAATAATGCAGGAATCATTGCTTGTAGCATTTGAGTCTAGTTCCAAGGCCCGTTACGTCTTTCAGTAGCTAGATTTGAATTCTAGTTTGACCAATCCTAGCCAAGCAAATGTGGCGCTCTCCATTGGCTGATTGTTTTGCTTGATACAGGAACATCTGACTTCCAGGATGCTTGTTTTTGGAAGGGCTGTTCTTGCAGTGTGGTGGGAGTTCTCCACACCATAGATATGTGTGTTTTGAAGGTTAAGAGATCCAAAAGTAAATGGAAACCCAGTTCAAACACCAGTATTCTTCCGTCTTGTTGACTGCAACACCCTCTCTTGTATATAAGCATATCAAGGACTCCACTAAAGTGACTCTTTGTCCCATGCAACCTGACTAGCATTCTTGCAAGGATAATAAAGACATCCTGATATTGAAGATGAAGCCGGTGAGCAGTGACATGTTTCTAACTTGTTCATGTTCCACAGCTTCTGCAGCCATGGCCTCCTGTCCTCCGCTCCTGCTCTCGGTCCTGTGCGCTCTGACAGTGGCTGAAGCCCAGCTCCAGCTGTCTAACCTGCGGGCCAGCAAACTCCATTCAAGCTTTCTGGGATCTCCGGATGGCTATGTCAAGGTTTTCTATGGATCTGCCACTCTGGGTGAAACATCAGTTCGACAACAACCCAAACCCCTGGTGGGAGGAAGAGTTCACTCACGCCAACGCCCGAGAGAATGACGTGATGAGGCTTGAGCTTTATGACGAGGACTTGGGGTCCGATGAGCTGCTTGGAGTCTGCCGGCGGCAAAGGAAGCTGGGAAAATTCATTCTGGAATGAAGAAATGTAGAAATATGTCAGAACTGTTTTATGAAAGTCTGAAATCCAATTCAGGTCAAGTTTATTTATATAGCACATTTAAATCAACCTCAGTCGAACAAAGTGCTTTCCAGATTTAAAATAAGACAATCAGGAATCACTAAAAGAATAAAGGTGAAAACAACTTGTTTAATAATTCTGTGAGCTGAGAATCTACCAGTGACGTGACGTGACAGTGTGTGTTCTGATGTGTGTGTTCTGATGTGTGTGTTCTGATGTGTGTGTTCTGAGTGTGTGTGTGTTCTGATGTGTGTGTGTTCTGATGTGTGTGTTCTGATGTGTGTGTTCTAATGTGTGTGTTCTGATGTGTGTGTCTCTGATGTGTGTGTTACTAATGTGTGTGTTCTGATGTGTGTGTTCTAATGTGTGTGCTCTGATGTGTGGTGCTCTGATGTGTGTGCTCTGATGTGTGTGGTTGCTAAGTGTGTTGTGTTCTTGATGTGTGTGGTGTGTTCTAATGTGTGTGTTCTAGTGTGTGTGTTCTAAGTGTGTGTGCTCTGATGTGTGTGTTTCTAGTGTGTGTGTTCTGATGTGTGTGTGTTCTAGTGTGTGTGTTCCGATGAGTGTGTGTTCTAATGTGTGTGTTCTGATGTGTGTGTTCTAATGTGTGTTCTGATGTGTGTTCTGATGTGTGTGTGTTCTAATGTGTGTGTTCTGATGTGTTTGTTCTAATGTGTGTTCTAATGTGTGTGTTCTGATGTGTGTGTTCTAATGGGTGTTCTGATGTGTGTGTTCTAATGTGGTGTTTCTAATGTGTGTTCTGATGTGTGTGTTCTAATGTGTGTGTTCTAATGTGTGTGTTCTGATGTGTGTGTTCTGATGTGTGTTGATGTGTGTGTTCTAATGTGTGTGTTCTAATGTGTGTGTTCTGATGTGTGTTATGATGGTGTGTTCTAATGTGTGTGCTCTGATGTGTGTGTGTTCTAGTGTGTGTGTTCTGATGTGTGTTCTAATGTGTGTGTTCTAATGTGTGTTTTATGATGTGTGTTATGATGTGTGTGTTCTAATGTGTGTGCTCTGATGTGTGTGTTCTAATGTGTGTTCTGATGTGTGTGTTCTAATGTGTGTTCTGATGTGTGTGTTCTATGTGTGTGTTCTAATGTGTGTGTTCTGATGTGTGGGTTCTAATGTGTGTGCTCTGATGTGTGTGTCTGAGTGTGGTTTAATGTGTGTGCTCTAATGCGTGTTCTGATGTGTGTGTTCTAATGTGTGTGTTCTATGTGTGTGTTCTGATGTGTGTGTTCTAATGTGTGTGTTCTGATGTGTGTGTTCTGATGTGTGTGTTCTAATGTGTGTGCTCTAATGTGCGTGTTCTGATGTGTGTGTGTTCTGATGTGTGTGTTCCGATGAGTGTGTGTAAGTGTGTGTGTGTTCTGATGTGTGTGTGTGTTCTAGTGTGTGTTCTGATGTGTGTGTGTTCTGATGTGTGTGTTCCGATGTGTGTGTGTTCTAATGTGTGTGTTCTGATGTGTGTGTGTTCCGATGAGTGTGTGTTCTAATGTGTGTGCTCTGATGTGTGTGTTCTGATGTGTGTGTGGTTCTAGTG